>VXBQ01002612.1:1016314-1108750 GCA_013400175.1 Phainopepla nitens | reverse complement strand
GGATGGGTGGATGGGTGGATGGGTGGATGGGTGAATGGGTGAATGGGTGGGTGGAGGGATGGAGGGATGGAGGGATGGATGGTGTGTGCCAGGGCTCATCTTGCTGGGCCATGCCAGCAGCTGCTCCAGTGCTCTCAGGTGATCCAGCAGAGCCATTCACAATAATCAAACAACCAGAAGAGTCTTCAAGCTTTGCCTTTGCTACCAATTGATTAGACTCAATTTGTCAGGGTGATGCAGGTGAAGAGAAAGTGCTCAAAGCAAACAGGCAGGTGCTGGAAATACAGCACAGGCTACAAGAAAGTACAAGATAATCTTTCTCCCTCATGGGTGTTTACAATTCCATTGAAATTATAGCGATCAGCAGATCAAGTTGCGTAATTCCAGCAAAGAAGTGGACTTTTTTATTTTATTAACACCTCACTGTGCCAGCCCATGACACAGTGTCAAACAGAAAATAATGATAAGCAAACAAAATCAATCAGCTCATTTACAGGCCAGGATGTATTGGCATGATCTTCACCACCTCACTACAACTGTCCTAGAGCTGCATCGACAGGCCTGGAACATGCTGCCTTTTTTCCTCAATTTAAGTTTCTAAACAGCATGGAAAAGCACTGCCTACTAAACACAGATTTAGTTACAAAATTATTGAAAGGTGAGACATAAAGTTAGAAAGCTCCTTGCCAAATGCTACATATGAATACAAGGGCGTGACTGTGATAGGTGTGTGGGTTTTTTGCACAAGACATATTCAAGTATTATGAGTTTTGCTGTATTCTGTATTTGCTTTATTCTATGGAAAGCAGAAATAAAGCTCTGATAAAATATAAAGCCATCTGTAGATGATGCTCTATCAAACCTAAAGAAAATTGCTCAATTACTCAGAAAACAGACTGCTGAAGAATTTTATGTAGTGACAGAATCTTGTTTGATGTGTTTATTTGCTATTATTTCTGTGTTAAAGCTGTCATGCACCTACAAACTAGCTGAAGCATGTAATATTAGCCCTCTATTGGAATGCTTCCAAATGGGTTTTAGAAAATAACTGGGCCCATTTTTAGCTTAGCAACCATAAAACAGCAAGAGAGAAAGCAAAAGCAGCATATTTGTGCAGCTATATAATTTTGGAAATAAAAGGACTTTGAAAGTAAGTGAAAAATGCAAACCATTTGCTCAGTACAACAACTTCCATGGTAAAAGTTCTTTTATTAGAATTTATTTTAATATGACAAAAACAGTATTAGAACACCAAGACTATGAAGTTTTACACTTACAAGTTAGGAAGTTCCAGACATGAAATTATTCATCAGCACTATGAGAAAATCTTCAGATAGCTATCAAAATAGTAGGTTTTTTTCCTTGCAGGATAAAATTTACTCCCTCTGCAGATAGCTTTGGAGAATTGCTTTTTATTTTCAGTCATTTGAACTGTTCACCCCATGGATTATTTTATTCTCTCTAAACAAATTCACAAATTCACCAGACTGAATAAATACTTTTTTTTTTTTTTTTTTTTAGGGAGGTGGGTAGTGTTTAAATTATACTTTTCTTGTAGTATCATGAATCTAGAAAGGATTAAGATTCCTGAGTATTGCCTAATTCCCACTTGAATCACCTACATCTTATCTGTTATCCTCAAGATTCAGGCTGGCTGTTGAAACATCCTGAAAGCAAAAAATGGATTCACAAATATATATATATATATACACACACTTCCCAGCCTTGCAGACAGACTTCCACCATTCTCCTTGAAGCCACAAAGAAAGCACTTCCTAACACGTTACCTTAGATAGGACACTTGGTAGTTAGGTTTACATCAAACCTAAGATCAGACAGCAAAATCAGCTGCTGCTTTTCACAGCTGTGATAGTGGCCTCTCTTCCCTCCACCCCACTCCCTGCTACAGCAGCTGAATGATTAGAGAGTGTGCACAGATTTCTGTGAGAGAACCAAACCTGTCTCTGTTCCAGGGGAAGGATGAACATGATTTCCTGAGGTAGTGATTAAAGCAAGCCCTGAGCCAGGGGGTGGATTGTAGATAACTGGGCCCTGTCCTGTTCAAAGGATAACAGTAGCCTTCTATCAAGTTATTTTAAAGTGTAAAATAAATGAACTTTTCAGAGAAAAGGGCAGATGTGGCTTCCCAGCATTTGAACCAGTAACTTTTTGTTGGGTTAGAGAAACTGACTGTTCTCTCCTTTTTCCACTCAGTGAACATATAATACTTCAAAACATACTGGAAACCATTGTGATAGAAGTCAAGGGAAGGAGAGAACATTGGAGATGTAGATCTGAACATGCCTTCTATGTCCCTTTGAAGGCATGGCTTTTATCACCTGGTATTAATTTGCTGTATGATAGATCCCTTGGAGCCTCTTCTACTGAAACTTTCATTATATATAAAAGAACTGAGGATTTTCTAAGGCAGAAGAGACTATTCCTTAATCTTTAATGCTTAAAAGAAAAGGCTTGTTAAAATACAGTACATCCTCAATTTTTCCTGGTGCACATTTTTGATGGTTACAATTTCATTGAAAGCTGATTCCTATTCATATAGCGTGATTTTTTTTTTTCCAGGGCTACAGATCAGGGCACTGAAGTCTTCCTATGGCAGTAGGCCAAGCCTTGTTACATGTATTAATTTCTTTGCACAAATCACTTGTGAATTGAGATGGCATTATTAGTTACATTTTACATATCAGGTACTAAAAACAAAATGGCCAAAGGAGCAAAGTAGTCTGACATCCTCAGGGATAAGACTTAATAGCTTTTTAATGCTGAGAAAACAGCTGTCATTAATCTCAATTGTCCAAGAATGTAGCAGAAACAAGTGCTTGGAGTTAGGAACCCACAAATTCAAAACTACACACACTAAGAATTTTGTACTCAGAGATTTATCTATTATCAGGAAACCTTTTAAGAAGTTCAAATCTTTTCCTGAGTGCTATTCAGTTCCTTTAGGATGGTCTCTTCTGTTTCCATAATTCCCTCCTAAACACCTTTGTACTTTTCTCTGCTGAGAGTTACTACAATAGCTGCCCTACAGGGAAGACAAAGACTGATTGTACAGTTTCATTCTCAAAACCATGCTTTTTATATTAAGAGATAAATAATGAGCACCATGGAATTTTAGAACTATTACTAAACATTTAAAAATTATGAAATCTGATTTGTTATTAATAAAGAAAATCAGGACAAAACATTAATTATGGGATGCTGACATTGGTTAAAACAATCAAGAGTTTTGCTATTTTATCATAAGAATACCATTATAAACATGGATGGATGCAAATTATGTACAATTAATTTTAGATCTCCCTAGCCTCCACATATGTCAAAGAAAGAAATGAGTTCACTGCTTTCTATTTATGTACTCTTGCCTTGTGGTCAACAGATTGAATATTAATTAAGGGAAAAAATCAAATTCTGGTTTCTGCCTTTTCATATTTGGTTCTAATAGTGCTAAAGGGATTCAACAGGTTTTGGAAAATTAAATTTAGATCCATAAACTTGGTGATAATTCAAAAATCATTACTTCCTATTTAGTCAATTTTCATGAGACCAATTAAATGCATAAAGTTGTTCATATGCTGACATTTTTGAAGAACCTGACCACATATTTAGCAGTAAGATACCTTTAAAAATAAAAATATGAGCCAGCTTAAAAACCTGCATCACCAGTAATGATAACCTTACTTCCAGAAGAAAGATTATGCAGAACAAATGCAAGCATTAGGTGTAAATAGATTTAACCTGCCAATTTATAGGGATATTTTATATATTTGCGTTCTAAATGGTACCTTGAAAGACTCCTCGTCTGCAGGGAGATATACTCAAAGTGTAAGCAGCAGTGTCCTCTGGGTTGACAGCCAGATCAGGGGCACCACTCAGCATTGAGAGATTGGAATACACCTGGGGAAGACAAATCACAAAGAGGAAAACTCACCAAAAGCAAGTAACTGTTGCAAGAACACTGCCAAGACAATATCCATTCTATCTGGTTTGAAGAGCAGAATAGAAAATACGGCATCGGTAAGTCCCAAATTTCATGCAAATGAAAGAATACACACTATAAGAGAAATGCTGGTATATACAGATCATATCAAGCACAAATCTTGAAGTCATTGCTCAACATGATCAAAAGTATATTGCTCAGACCACGGAACTGTTTACATATGCATAGATCTGCACAGTTAGGCCCTTAATATTTTACATACATTTTTGTTAGAAATATAACAAAGAGGTTCAGCAGTACTGATCCATCTAAATAGACAGAGCAAAGCAAAATCTGAAGTGTCATTTTAACATCATTTGCTAGACCTCAAGGGATATTAAACTGTGCTTTTTGATATGTCACATTTTGTAAATGACACATATACATGGCATGCATAGTAACTTTTGAGGCAATGGAAAGACCAATACAATTTTCACCTGCAGAACTTTAGATTTTGTAAACCGTAAAGCTAATTAGGAGAATATAGGGTGAGTATTTTTTAACTGCATCTCATTTCTTTCTCCTTTGCACAGGGTTGCTACAAAGGAACTCTCCAAGCAGCTGCTCATGGTGATGCCTTAGGATTTTAGCTTTCATATTTTTCAAATCCTGTATACATTAGTAATGACTCTAAACTCCATACAGAATGGTAGTTAACTGTCTTCATGTTTGGGTCAGACTAAACAATCCCTCTAGGCCTGAAATTCAAGGACATCCTGCTGCCTGAGGCCCTGAAAATATAAACAAAAGTGAATTGGGGGGGGGCAGCAAACCAGGAGTATGTGACTTCATTACCTGAACCTGTAATTGGAGAACTAACCCCTGATATATGAATGGATCAAACTTATATCTGTCTGAAAAATTCCTGACCATAGTCCATTTTGGGTGTAGCCCTTCAGGGAGGCTTTGTCTGCCCTTAATGTACCTGAAGGTACATTAATGTACCAGCCCGTAATGTACCTTCATTACATATATCTGCTTTTATTCTCTTAATTCTGTCTGGCCTCTGTTTTTAAGTAAGGCATCAGTAGAACAGGCATCCAGGTCTGAGGCATCTCCAGGCAGAATTGGCCTGTCAAGCATCCAAGTGGATAACTGCATTCTACAGATTTATTTTGCAACACTAACAGCATTAGATGTGTATTCATTTTTTAAGTAAATATATTTTCTTATTATTTTGTATAGAAAAGAATCTAATTCTTAAGTCGTCTTTTCTTCGGATACAGACAATCATTGCCTACTGTTACTATGTTACTGTAATTCCTTTTTCAGGTGCTTGTTCTTCTAAATCCAGAATTTCTATTCCAAGTAACAGAGGAAATAAACCTGCAAAGCAACAGTCTTCCTCTTTCCCAATAAATCTGCATTTCAAACTGGATATTAATAGTCCAGCAACCAGAAAGAATAGGAAGAGACTACTTGGCAACAGGAAAAAAAGGCTAAAAAAAAATGGATGAAAAGACTTGTTGAATTGGCACTTGGAGAAAAAAAAATGAAAAAAATCTTTACGTTGTCAACAAAGAGCTAAGCATAGGAAAGGTGGGGCTGTTACACACTGAAGATAGAGAAGATTAATTTATTCAAATATAAACAATAAATTATTCACACTCCTACATTTAGGACTATTCCATTTCCGTTTACAACAAATGTACACAAAAGCAAAGGATAAGTACCTAAAAATACAGTTAGGCTAATCAAAATGACAGCAAATTACTAGGGATATAAATAAGATTAGTTAAAATGAGATTTCTCTTTAAAGAAAAAATAACATGGAGACAGAAGCAAAAGTAGGATAAATGTGATTAATTTGAATAGGATAAAAAGCAGAAGGGTTGGGTAATACAGTCTCTATCAAAGACTGGATGTACCAGACCAGTTTCTACCAAAAAGATATCAAAGTAAAAGGAACTATCAGCATAGTTTTCCATAAACATGCCCATGGATTGCTGATGAGTAAATATGGACTGGAAGTTTGGTTTTCAGTCATTCAAGAGAAATTTTGGACACTATTTCAGAACAATGAACTAACAGAAGCTGATTTTAAAATTCAGTTTTTAATCCTAAGGAAGTGACTGTATAACCAAATAGGAAAAGGTTGAGTATAAGCAATGAAATGATGTCAGCAAGCACATGGCCACTGCTTCAGTGTTTGAATCCAGATCCTGTATCAAGGGACATGAAGGAATTCTCCCTTCCCTGTCCTGCATCAGACTAAACCCTTTGGGATCAGATGCTTACTAAACTCATACATAGCTGCTGCTGATCTCAGTCTGCCGTCACCTTTCCAACTGCAGTCATTAAACTTGTGTTCCTCACGCTCCTCACTATTCCAGAGCTATGGACAATAACCTTATATCCCATAATAATCTACAACACTGTGTTTCCAAAGGTACCTTAATATGCCTAACAAAATCCTCTGTGGATCACTATTGTTAGGCAAATACATTTTGAGGGAGGAAAATAGGGCATAAATTGGGGTGCTTTTATCAACAACAACAAAAATAATATTGATTTACAAGTTATTTAAAATGAGTCAAGATATGGAATTACGTCTTCTAGTTAGTGGGAGAGGCAGTTTGTCAGCTTCTGTCCTGATGTGCAAGGAGAAAATGATGAACAATTACAGGCAGATTAACCAGAACCCACACCAAGGGTGGGGCTGCAGAGATATGTACTTGCACACAGTATTTATCCTGAGAGAAACAGATAGATCTGCAGATACACACTGAGGAGAACACAAAATTTATCAGGCATAAATAACTGCAGTTTCTTAAAATATGTTGCATCACTTCACTATCACTCAGGAAACCAAAATTGCAGAATAACGCAATGGAGGCAAAATGTAAATTATTATTAAAGTTACCATTGTGACCCTGCACAACACTTGCTCAAATCAATTCATACCCAAGGATTTATTTTTTAAATTATAGTATTCTCCACTGTATTATCTATCAAGTCATTATTTACGCACAGCCAGAAAGCATAAATGGAGTATATGTATAAAATGCTGCAATTTAAAACTAATTTATCAGTCACTGATTTGAAAACTCATTCTGCAGAACTGTAATATGGCTATTTAACATGAACAGAAATGGAAAACCAAACTTCAAAATTACAGTAACTTTTTCCAGAGCTGAATAACCAAATAAGCATAACTCCAAAAACTTTAAGGCAAAGTGGTGAATGGGTATAAGAATATAATCAAATATACTTAAACTCTATTGTCTCTTAGTACAATAAAGTTAGACAGTAATATGTTCAAAGTTTCCATCTGAAAATTGTTTCTCAGGTCCGTTTAACAATATTGAGAGGCTCTACTTAGCAAAAAGTTAATGCTCTTTGACCCTAGGCCAGAACCAGATCTCTGGGAGTCATTGATCAATCTGACAACCAGATTCTTTACAAAACTTTCAAGAATGACAGTTTTTCCAAAAAAAGCCCCTATTACTTTCCCTCATCCACCTTTCAGTGCAAACTTTCCAAATTCCTGAGTCAGTAGAAACTCATTTAATTCTTGCAATCACTCTTACTTTGCCACCAGCATGTTACCATACATCTTTGCATTGCACTGAGGATATTCCCCAAACAATTCCTGCCTGTTCAGGAGCAATCTGGGGTTCTACATAATGAAGAATGCTACATAATCCAGATCTGTTCCTCAACCAGGCCACCTGTCAAGACCACTAACACGTTTCAAGAAACAAATCTGACCTAAGACCTTACTATGCCCTTAATTGATCTAAAAAATTTCACAACTGGTCCGGTCCTCAAAACAACTCAACAACTACAATTATTCTTAGATTCTGTAGGCCTTTGAACCATTCATTATTGCTATGAAGATTGCCTTTTCTTTAGTGAAAAGAACCCTTATTAAAGAAGTAGGTGCAGTGGAAGCCAAAGGAATTGGAAGGTCAGATAAAAATTGAAGGATTATGGAACACACAGATCTACTTGTTGTTAAAGAATATAAACCTGACCTTGAGCAATCAGGTTACTGCACTTGCACAGAATTTATTCTCAGAAAATCTCAGATACATTACAAGAGTTAGGCTGAACAGGGGAGCCCCTCATTAAAGGTTTATGGTACATAATTTTATTACTTTGAGGCATTTGTTACAAATAGCCAGCCTTCCTGACATTGCCTTGGTGACATTGTAAAAACCTAAAATGAATATATAGAGAATAGAGGTAAACAGACTGAAAGACAGGGGATTTCATATTTTTTTTGCATTATGTATTTATTCTACAATTTTACAAAATACTAACAGTTTGTATAACCTAATACCTGAAAGGTAATTTAACTGGGTCTTGAGATTCCTCTGGAGAGTTTCCTTTAATGAAATCTATTTTGAACAGCAATGAGAAAAACAGTTGCACAGTTTTATATTTTTATTGCAAAACTATGCCTTGAAAGAATTAGGCACCTTTATAGGTAAAGTTTCTATCAAAGATATCATTAGAAGCAGCCATCAACACACCAGACAATTATTTATATCCAGTAGACAAAGATTTATATAAATAAACAAGAAAATTGCATAAAAAGTTTTGTCATGAGACCGAGAGATTGGATTTTCAAATAAATGCTTCACACTTCCTTCTCCTGTAGGAGGAATTGAATGTAATTTTACAGACACTAAAATCCATTTACACTGCAGTCACTTACCTTCTATTAATTCATCATCAGAGGAGGACGTACTCTCTGGCTGATGTTATATATGCACAAATTCTTTATGAATTCTGTTAGGATTTTTTTTTCATATCACAAGGAAGACTATTTGTTGTAAGATCCCCTAGAACCAACCACGAAGAGCACAGTGGCAGCAGTTCCCTAAGGTTTACACATCAATCAGTAGAAAAGAATTCATAAAACCATTCACATTTTTCAAGGGAATTTATGGAATTTGTCTTTTTAATCATGGAAAGCTTTGTGAGCACTGAAAGTGTTTTGCTTAGAAGTTTTAAAGGTAGACTGATGGAGTCATGCACATGACCTCCACTGAATTGCAAGGGCACTTCTCCCCTCCCCAGCCCTAGATCCACACTAGGGGTTGCACAGACAATCAAACCACATATACAAAAATTATTGCTGCCCCAGACACAAATCCTCTGTATATGACTGAAAAGGAAAAAAAGCTTTATTCAGCTGGAAGAGGGCTGTCTTTATGCAGTAAAGGCAAAGATTATTTCCCTCTTCCTCATTCCAGACTTAAATTTCATTTTAAATAGTCACTTTTGCAGTAATACCCTCATTGTGGCTTAGGCTATTAGAAAAATACAGCAAATATGAGAAACTGAGTAGCATATATACAAAGTAATTTTATTTCTTAATTAAATGAGATTTTTGTTAAGTTTATGGCTCAATATATTCAGTTATTTAAATGGAATAGTGAAGCGAAATTTACACCTCCAAGGCAAAATTACCCAAGTATTAGTTCAGCTAAATTACTTATTGCTAAGTATTCATTGTGCAGTAAATTGTTTATGGACATGCCTGTAAATTATTATGTTTGTTAGCTACTGGCACATCTCATACCATTCTTGATATAGGTTGAGCTTTATTACTTCAGTAAATGAAATTCTGATGTGTTTTTTTTTAATATCATGTGTGTCTCAGTTAATCTCTGAGAAATTACTTCATGTGGTGGATATACTCCAGGAATGCAACCAACCAATTCAATAATGAAGATATTCATTAGCCAACAAAATTACAAATGATCCCATCAAAAGCACACCCAAAACTATTACTTTTTGTACTATCTTTGCTCTGTCTGCCAACACTGACAACATTTCCTCTACCTAATCACCAACTCAGCTACAGCACAATACACAAAACTGTCAAAGATGCTGGATTAAACAGGTGGAGGAGTTATTGGGCTGCCAGCAACTGCCCCCAAGGGAAGCACCAACAAAGACAAAACCAGTGCTCTGCTTCACCACAAATTATCCAGATGTTACAGCAATCAGGCAGCATGAAATGAACAGGAACAAAATTAGAATAATTCCTTTTTCCTGTTGCCCTTTGTGCTATATACATCTGAGTAAATAAAAGTTTATTTGGTGTTTCCAACAAGGCTGTGGGTCACAATTCCCTGTTAGAGGAGATTTTCTGCATTCCCCTAATAACCGCAGATACTTGTGATCATGTTCTGGATTTAGGGATTAAATCCTAATTTACAGGCAGATTGTTTTGGAAATAAAAGCAAGCAAATGATCTTTGCTCACTCCAATAGCACAAGACACTACATGACATCTGCTGGAGAGTGCTGGAAGTGATTAATGTTGTTGCTTTGTGGAGGGGACAGCTTCCAGACTCCAGCAGGCTTTGTAACCCTGCCTTTTCCAGCAATTCCAGCCCACCTTGCTCCAACAACTGTTCTGCAACTGCTTCTGGGTAAGAACCTCGCATAGAGAAGATGCATTATTCACACTGATTAATTTATTATATGCACACATGCATGTAATAGCTGACCTTACTATTTCTCTCCCAAAGGTTACAGAGCAAAAAGAGAACACACACAGATGGACTGTCAAGCAGTATTTCACAGAGATGAAAAAAGCACAACCCCCCCTCCCACATCACAAAACCAACCAAAACCAGATTTCAGGGCCCAGAGAACACCCTCAAGGAGGTCATAGTTCAGTCAGACAGAGCTCACCCTGTAACAGTTACAACTGTCAAAAATTCATTTAATGCAATATTTCTGAAAACAACAGACAGTGAATAATTTTAATGTATTCATTTTGAAGTTTGTTATTTCTGTACCTTTCACTTACACTGGCACCAAAAAAAAAACTGAGTTCACACAAAACAGGAAAACAGAAAAATAGTTCTGTTGCCAAAAACATTCACTTCTTCAAGAGATAAAAGTAAAAATATATTAGAAATGCAAATGCATTCACATCTGAAAAACTAAGACTGTTGAAAATAAAAATTTCAAAGCTGTTGATGCCCAAAAAATTCATTTCTCACTTTGTTTTGGGGGATGATAATGAGTCAAAAAATAGGAATATGAACCTGGACCTTTCTGTGACATACAAAGTTTACTAAATGTAGATTGATCTGTAAAAGTGGAAACCTGGAAAACTGGAGACAAGCAAGAAGACATCCAAGGATTTTCATGTTGGCATGAATTATCATTACTTGATAGAACACTGCTGCTGGTATAAACATGAGCTCTCTTTATATCATATGGTCAAATCATTCATTACCAGTACCTTTCAATTTGAATAAATCAGCATTTCAACCTACTGGCACCACGGCAGAGAACAAAATCCCTCAGTCTGCAAGTCCACACTAGCCAGCTAGTCAGATTGTATCTTCTAGCAAGCTCATTGTCCCATATTCAACCCTTCCACAAAAGAAAAACTACACATGCATTTACAAATGCTGACAACTTTGAGCTGGCACTCCCCTGCATTGCTTCAATAGATGGAGCCATCCTGGCAAACACTGTACAGCCATAATATTTGGATGCTACCTACTCTAGATTTAAATGCCATGATAGAGTCACAAATATGGATTTTCTTGAGCAAGGTCAAAGATGTTCCTGCTCAGGAACTTCTCTGCAGCTGAGAAAAAGAGCAGAATTTCATCTTTGTTGCCCTAAGGTACCTTCTGCCTCTGCTGGCATGGCACATGGATCCAATACATAGGTACAGAAGGTAAGGAATGCTACAGAAATAGTTTTATTACTTTCAAATTAAACTACAGACAAGATAAATAGTAGAAAAATTCTGCTATTTCAGTACTAAAACAGTGGTTTTAAATAGGAAAATGTGTTTGTGTAAACAGAGTTATAAAATATAGTTAATGGAAAATATAAAAAATAATTATTATATTTAATAGAAAAATATGTTCTTGAGCAAGGAAATCAATAAAACTGTATTTCTTAAGAATTTGTATTAACCTCCTCAGTGACCCATTGCCTTTCAACAACTCCAGTGATTCCCTCTGAATTTTCTATCAGCAAACACACAAAATATTCCAAACTTCCTCCACCATTGCTGAAACAACAGCTGGGCAATAGACAGTAACTGGGCCAGGCCACTGGGCCAGGCCACAAGAAGTTCATGTATAGTGAGCTATACAATCCTGCAATCCTTCCCTTAGAAGGACAATACTTTTTCTCCTTTTCACGCAAAAGTCACTATTTTACTAAGATTTTAGGAACCCAGTAATTCTCAGGCCCCTTCTCTGATTTCAAAACTGATGAAGTTGGCCAAAGGTTTCAAATCATTGGAGAAGGAAAGATTAGCAAATGAACAGAGAACAATTGCAGAAGTGTTACTCCCTCAGAAACCAGAATAAAACACAAATCTTTTTCCCATCAAGCATACAGTAAAATCATACATTATTTCACAGATTTCCTGACTATAAACATATTCATATACGATGAACTATGGAAATTTTTCTCATGGATAGACGAATTTTATTAGTGTATCTGCAATTACAGTAATTGTTGCTACTGCAATACATAATGTATCAGTCCTTAGACAGAAAAATATTTGTCACATTACTTCAAAAAATTACCTTGTATTTTAATGTCTTCTTGGTATAATTGTGCACCCATAGGATTTTATGAGCGACCTTTCCCACTTCACACTCCATCACAATGCAATCCTGAGGCAGAGGTTTCTTCCCTATTCCCTTAAGACTAAAGATGTTCTGAGTTCCAGCTGTAACATTTCTCAGAATAAGCCTTCCCTATAACAAAGAAAGGAGAAAAAAAAAAGAAGTTTCATTACTGTACAAGTCCCCTTTGGCTGCTAAAGGAACTCCTTTAGTTTATTAATCTCAAATCTAGGTGACTCAGACAAGAAAGGGCTCCTATTGACTTTTGTAGTTCTTAAATAAAATCATTGCTAAACAGAGAAGTAAACCAGAGGAACAAAACCTTTTATTTTAAATTTTTCTAGACTGTGAAATTCAACAATATAAAGTTTTCATATTTCTAGGTTTTCCATTTCCTGTCTTCTTCTTGAAAAACAAACATCTCCAAGAACATAAGATCTCATGCCACCTTGTCTCTCATATAATATTTAACTTTGCTCATTGAGTGTTTCCACCTGTCCCTCACCTGTCTAAGGAGCACAGTGTTGAGCCTGGAGAAAGGGAGCCTCAAGGAAAGGAGGTGGTAGTGAGGTGGGGATGGGTCTCTTCTCCATGATTAAAGGTTGAAAGGAAATGGCCTTAAGCTATGCCACAGGAGGTTCAGATTAAATATTAGAAAGAGGTTTTTACTGAAAGAGTAGTTAGGCACTGGAATAAGTTCCCAAGGAAAGTGGTGCAATCACCACCTCAAGAGGCATCTGGATGTGGCACCTGGGACATGCTTTAGGGGTAACTATGGTGGTGTTGGGTTGACAGCTGGACTAGATAATCTTGGAGGTCTCTTCCAACCTGATGATTTTGTGATTCAGCTAAAATGTTCTCCATAATCATTTGTCATCAAAGGATTCAGGGCTTTTGGCTTTTGATAATTTTATAATACTGAATGCCCAAACTGCATTATATTTGGTTGGTAACACATGCAGAAGGGTTACTTATGCTTCAAAGAACATTTTTTTTCATCTTTGGCAGTTCACATATTTCAACAGCAACTTCCAGTCAAAATCTCTCAGCTGGGACACACACAAAACCACAAATACAGCTTTTTGCTAAAGGTGTTACAGCCTTTGATCTGCTCATCATTTTAGCATTTGGAATAGTGATTACTCTGATGGCAAAAGCAGCTGTGAAATGGTGGCTTAACTTGCACCTAAAGTACTCATCACATAAATTAATCTATGATGTAGGCAAGGAATGAGAAATACTACCTAATAATTAAGGTAATGAAATATGATTTAATGCAAGTATTTAAATTCAGAATAACAATGGATATTTTTGTGATAAAAGTTCAGAATTTTTACAGAATAACTGTAGGATTGAAGGATTTCATATAATTGAATAGAAATGAAGAATATAATAGCAAATTAAATAAAGAAGACACGAGACTATGTGGTGGGGAAATAGATCACACCTAATCTTAAGGTTTACAAAGTTAGTTGTGTTTTTACTTCAGATAGTTGTAAATCTTACCCTTTCATTCTCTCAAGCAGATGCTTTAATATTATCAACTGTCTACAGACTTTCATAATTTGGATACTGGTGATAATTTTATTGGTGAAAGCATCCTTTTCAATTGTTGATACTAATTTCTCCCTTACCATTATCACAGACTCGGCAACCGGCTTGAACGAGAGAGGATACTGAACTGTTTCACCTACAGGCACATTTATTATAGGAGGACCATGAAAACACTGTCCTTCCAAAATTGTTTCAAACCTCCAGTCCTCACTGGATATGTTCCTCTGAAAGAAAATCAAAGATGTAAATTAGAATATGCATTTAAATTTTTCAGTGTGCATTTCAGCTTTCACTTGCAGCTATCACCACATCAGAGCACAGCACTCATTTGCTCCAAGTACTGGCTCAGAGTTCCTTTGGGAAGGATAAAAGCAGTGTATTTTAAAAATGAAATAAGCTAATAATAAATCTGTTATTCCTGGCAGCCAGAGGTACAGAACCCCTACTTTCAGTAGCAATACTCTCAGCAGGAATACTCATTAGAAGAACATGAGCTTGATCTAGCTAATGGTCAAGATGGAATTTTTAAGTATCACTATAAACATTTACAAGTGTCTTTATGGTGCTGTTTAATGCTTGCCAAAATTCTGTTCCTAGTCCATCTGTAGAAAATCTTGGCGCACCCCTCTGAAGTGCTGATGTGTTTGCTGGCATATATTGCCTCATTTGGCCACTGACAATGTTAAAGGACCAGTCTTATGCATTGAGAACTTATCACCAGAGAATTTACACTGCTATGTTCTCAGAATCTGATCTTTCAAGAGACTAAACTTGAAAAGTTTAAAGAATGCCTATCCTGAGCAATATGAGCCTGAGCCTATTTAAGAAACATGTTTATCTTGCATCCAGATGTAGCACAAGACTGCCTGATTATAGTAAAAAGTGACATATTTCATAATACATGCTTAGAGGCTGCCTAAAAATAGTAAAACTAAAAATAATGCTATTCTAACTCCTACTATTTGAAAGGACCAGACGACCAAACACCCAATCTGAAAAAAAAAAAAAAAAAACACTCATCTGAAAGATTAAATAAACTGTCATTCATGAGCTAATTCATGCCTTGTCAAATAGAGAAGATTAATCTCATCTGATCTAAGAAGAGAGGAGGTAATCTTTTGACCTGTAATGGTCTTCATCCATGGAAAACTGTATACAAACATCAGAGATAAAGAATGGATTTCAGGGAATAGAGATGATAGTTCAGTCTTTGTTTCTGTCTATGAAAGCCTCAGAAACAAAGAACCTGTGGTCATCAGAGCTAGCCCAGAGCCACCCACACCTGCAATGCCATCTATCTAAGGTCTGATTAACATGTATGATTAATGCTTTAGTGTTAGTTGTTACATTTCCCAGTAGTTGAGCACATATGCCTGCATGGAGTGTTGAGGTTTGTGTAGTGCCTCAGTTTTACAAAAGACTCCAATCACCCAGTCGCCAAACATCATGTCTGGTAGAAAACACAAAAGAAAAAATATGATGTCTTCGTGCCAAGGATAAAATGAAAGGGGAAAAAAGACAGTGAAGGTTTATTTTTATTATCATGCTTTTTTATCTCCACAATATCAGGAAAAGCTTTATTTTTTTGAAAACCAGTTGGCCAGCTATAAAATTAGCAGGGCATTCCTCTCTGCTAATCTAACATTTTAAAACTGGGGATAGAGGAAAAACATCAGGATTGGTCTAGGTTCTAGAGGAGGGCTGTAAAAATTTGGGTGCTTAAGTTGTTTTATTTTCATTAATTTCTAGTACAATTGGTTCCAGATGTTCCCTTTATCCACAGTAGTGCTGCTTACATCAATACGTAACACAAATATTTCTTCTTAATCTCTAACACAAAAACTTGAAATCTGGAGAAATGTAGTTGACAAACATGGTCATTTTGACATTCTTTTGTAACAAATCCTTCTAACATAATATGAATTTGTCTAAAAGTGTCTTTTAAAGAAAAATATTAAAGACAACCATAAACATTAGAAAATTAAAAGAAAATTCTTTCTTTCATTAGAAAATTAAAAATAAAATTGTTAAATTCTACTCCCTTATACTTGTTCATTAATAGCTTTAATAATTAATCATCTAATTCTTACAGGATCTCTGCTTAATGCAAAATCTCATCCAAAGCCTGTCAAGTGAATTAATTTAAACACAATTAATGCTAAGGGAGTCAGAATCTCCTTACAGGATTGTAGGTGGTTCAACCCAAGGTACATAATTGCATTGGACCTATACCTGGAGAGTCTGAAAAGCAGAGATGGAACAGTTACATTCATCCCATGCTTGAAAGAATTATGGAAACTCCAAAAGAAACCAATCACAGGTCTCAGGTTCAGCTGGGTTCTTATCCTGTTTCTGTCACTAACTCACTGCATGGCTTTAAGCAAACCAGCTGAGCATTTAATTTGCTCCACTTATAGTGTTCCACCTAACACACATTGTGACTGCTAGTTTGCCTATGTCTGTCAAAAGTGCTTTGAGCACTAAATATCTGGTTCAAAAAACTAATTTTAGCAGATTGAATAATTCCATCTTCAGTTCCACAATGAGCATATATTTTTCCACAGCATATTTAAGAAAATTTAGATTTTTAAATTGACAAATAAAATACTGCTAATAAAAATATAAAAATATGGGAAATTTTCTGATAGATGGAGAAGATCCAACTAGAATGAGTGTATATAAAAATGCAAAGTATCTAACTCAAAAAAAGTGAATACTCTGAAGTGAAAAATAAATCCATCAGAAGAATAAAGTGTCTGTTTAAACAAGGTAGAAAATCCCCTTACCTTTCCATGTTACGTATCAGGTGTTTTTAGGCTAACGTAATATGCAAAAACAATCAATGTTTAACGCATAAATTATTAATATTTTAAAACTAATGTGCAAGAAGAGACAGTCCTTAAACATGGTTTCCTTTAATTTTTTTTTTCCTTTCTGATGTACTAGTTCCTCATCGACTCTCAATATTTGACAGAGCATTGAGTATGGTCTTTCCCCAGATATTCAGTCTTCTTGTTTGAATCTGCCCCCATTCTTTTCACTACAAAGTCTCAGAATAATTTCTCTGTAAATTAGCTTACTAGTATACCTTAGTGGCTCTACAATCAAATGTACATAGACCAAACTGTAGATCAGATCTCAGGAAATATTTTACTGGTTCTGTCTGTTAAAGAATCTTTATTCCTTCTCTCATAGCTTAAGTTCTTTCCCTATAATTTTTTGGTTTGGGGGTTTTTCTGTTTGTTTGTTGTTTTTTTGTTTTATTTAAGTTCTCTAAAATTTGACCAATAATTTTCTGAGAGAGATGATACTGCACCCATCTTCTCTCTCTGGCCTTACTTCTCATGTGCCAAGGGTTTCAGACACAAAGTAGATATAATAAAACTATACATGATATACTGATTATGCTTACCACATTTTTTCACTGTATGTAATCTAGTTCTTCTGTCTTATTCCTCAGCATCTCTCCTTTTTTTCTTCAGAAATAGTGTATTTATTCCCTAGATTAAATAACTACTTTTTTCACTTTCATTGTGATAACATTATTAAATAAAAGAGTAACAACTTTCAGAAGGAAAACATCAAAATTATGCCCATCAAACTAATAATTAACTTGAAGTAAATTATTTTTCCCAAATGGTTTCATATTATCTACAACATGGACTTTGAGAAATAATAATCAAGTCAGCATTTACATGCATTTCTGCATTTCAGGACTGTAAATTTCAACAGTATTGACCCAAAATCCACTTTTTTTTAATCCCAAATTTTAGTTTAGTTAGCAGCAGTAGAGTGAACTTACAATTGGAATTTCCTGAGTCAATGTCTGGTAAGCTGGAGTTACAAACTCGAGCTGAGCATCGGCCTGGTCTGCATTCACCACACATTCAATCTCATAGACACGAATATCACAGGACGACTTCAGAACAATCTGACAGTGGTAGCAACCAGCAAACTTAGGAGTGAATTTTATAGGAAACTCAACTGTGTCATATCCACCTAAAAAAAAGAAAAAAAAATTGTGGTGTTATAAAGCTTTTCAGGAACATTGATTCACAAGCAGAATCTGAAGAGGTTTCCAATAAACTGTAGGAGAGTCTCCCCAGCAGTACATGCAAATATTTCCAAGAAACCACAGAGTTTTAGGAATGTTACTATATAAGTTATTTTTTCTAAAAATGGTATATTGAAGCATGCAAAAAATATTTTCTATTGATTTTAGTAGTGCACAGAGAGAGGTATTTTAAAATATCTCTTAAATCTACTAGAAGAATTTAATATACATGAATTTCTGTGAATATTTTAAAAACAATAAAAGCTACTACACTTTTGTCACCAGCTACCCTCAGAGATATCAGTGATAGTACAGCATATTTGGCTGAGTATCCTCAACAGTTACTGAAATTCTGTTAAATGTAGTTCTCATGACAGCTCATTAGACCCTTTTCTATGTCAAATTTTAGATTGGAAGTCTGAGTTCCCAAAACTGACAGGAGTGTCTAAGCGGAAACAGATTCATGCGAAGTCCATTTTCCCAATCTGCAGCACACAGGGAAAACTCCCCACCGTAATCTCTAGAGCAAGGAAGCAAAACAAATGCTGTCCATCTTTGCACAGAGCCAGGTCTAACAGGTCTGCTGCAAAGATTTCCTCCTCTGTTCTTGCTTAGAGGAAAGATCAGACTCCTCCACAGGATTTTAAGCCCCTCAGTGGCCCCTGTAGGACACATTCCAAAGGAGAAAAGAAGGTACTTGAGGAGCTCCAGTGATGGTCATAAAGAGCTCCCCAGTCCCGAGAGGCTCTGAGAAACCTGAAAAAGCACATGAAACAGCTGTAAAAACTGCAGTTTTACATGTAACAAAGACTGATTCTCTTCACTGTTTTCCAAGGTTAGAAACCAATGCCTAAAGCTGGAAAAAGATGATAAGGAAAATCAGAGACAACATAATGACACAACAGAACCTCACAGATAAAACTCCAAACAATGCAATTCTCTCTGAAGGGGAACACCGAAGTCTGTGGAATTTTCCCTTTTCTCCTTCATCTGGCTAATTTTCTGATGGTATGCACGACAATAGGATTTCAACTACTCTGATATCTTCAATAACAGCTGAATTTTGAAAGTGCTATCAGTCTTCATTTGCTCATTCTCTCCCACCCAGTGGTGCCCCTCATGCATTCAGATCTCATCTCTCTGAAAACGAACATCCAACTGAAGTCTTCTTGTGCCCTTATGTCATCACTATGTTTTTTCCACAATAAAAGCTCAAATTCAAAAGAAAAATCATACAGAGTGACATTATTCATCTTTCAACACTACTAGACTATCAGAAAAATTATAAATTGCACCTCAGGTCTGACTCTCTCTGAAATAATTAGTTTGTTCTCTTTTAAAGATAAGATTAACAGCCTGGAAATATTTTAAATTTTACAAATATGTCCTATTTTAACATTTAATTATTATCCCCATGGGCTATCTTCCACCTAAGTAACCTGAGTTTGTCAGTTATACAAGGAATTAAACTCTTTTCCATTCTTCAGTCCATTAGTACAGTCCCTGTCCACAAGAATTAAGATGTTGAAACAAAATATTTTCTTTAAAGTACACATTTTAAATATCTCAAGTTAGGGTCAATGTTTAAATTTGTACTTGAAGAACGATAATACTGAAAGATCCAATACATTTCTGCATGAGTTTTACTTTCTTGCACTAAATGGAAATTAGGGCTATTTTTCCCTGAGTTAGATCCATATTTGAAATGCACACTTTCAAAGAGAAATGCTTCCTAGAGAAAAATTTAGAAAGAAAACCCATGAAAAGTACATTCCATGATTATAATATTTAGTATGGCATTACTTAAGTAAAAAAAAAAATTTCTTATGCATTTATAAAATGCATTTAGAAGAAGGCAGTTGAATAACTTAAATATTATGCTCAATTACAATGAATCAAAAGGAAAGAAATTAATTTGGTTACATTTATTGAACACGTTCAGTATCTTCTGCAGTAATACACATTTCCTCAAAATCAAAATAACTACAAAATAATTACAAAATAACAACAAAATAACTACAGAAATCATTTGTCTTCAAATTATAGGTGAAGATTGACTATTTTCCCTGCAAAATGTTTTTTCAATACCATAAAGTAAACTGAGATTAAAAATGTCTCAGCTTGGCATGCTTTTGTTCTCTCACTCTCATAAGACATTCAACAAAGATTAATTTAGGGATATATTCAAAGATTTAATGAACATAGTCCACAGGGCCACAACTGGCTTACCTAATGATTTCTGAGACAAGAGTGTCAACAGTAAGCCATGGGCATCATTTATTTAATTCCCATGTAGCAGGAGGCAGAGTCTGCATCCATCAAAAGGAATGAGGCTGCAAGCATTTCTTCAGCAGTGAAAAGTCAGGCAGAGCAATAGAGAGGTTTGCTACAGTTCTCATCCCTACACAGGATTTTTATTGTTTGACAGGGAAGCATTCCACGTGAAATAAGCTGCCAGTTTTTTTTTCTAGATTTATGTCTGACAAATGCCTACAGGAAACATTCACGTGATCATACTGGGTTTTGTTGTGAGACAGTTGTCAAAACTGGGGTATTTGCAAAAACTAAACTTTTAGTGTGCAATTTTACCACACATTGTCGGAAAACTAAATTACAGCACATAGGCACTGGTCATGTCCTCTGGCACCTGCCTGGCATTTTGTGCCATTTATCTATTGCAAAGCACAACCTGATCACCAGAACTAACAAAGTTCATGTCCTCTGGTTCTTAAAAACCTTATAACTCATCATTTTAGATCTGCCTGAATTCAAAGTCCTCTAACTGCATCAGCCTACAAACAGTACCTTTCAAAGAAAAGTACTGACAGCTGTCTTGACATTAAAATGCAAGAAAAAACATATTCTGTAAGGTAGTAATAATGGTCCTTAGTAGTCACTGTATAGCCTTATTACAAATTGTGGGAGGATGAAATGAGTAAAAATAGAAATGCTACTCTTCCATACCACAATCTGTGAAAGTAGGAAAGTGTGGGCCTTCAGCTGTTCATCAAACAATTGCACATTATATTAGCTTTTCTTCAGCAGTGGTGATTCTACCTATTCAGAATTTCAAAGTTAAATTTTTCACGGAACTTACCTCAGACTCTGACACTATGCTTGTGTCACAAACAACTGGTAAATTAACTTCAAGTCCAATTTGCAAGTATGGACTGCTAGAAGGTTAAATAAGCAGCGATAATTAAGAATCCAGACTTCTGACTTCTGCTTATATATTAGGTCTTCAAATGGGCTCATCTGCATTAGAACTTCACTCAGTAGCCTTGAAAAAGCAGCTACTCTTTCAGATCCCTTACTGAGTGCTAAAAAGTTTTGGGGTTTTTTTTGCTACCACTGTGTATGTTTACTTATTATTTCCTTTCATTTTGTCTTAATCAAACAGATTTGTAGAAGAGTTTCTTAAAAAACTACTAACTAGTTATTTGTTCCTTTTTCCATTTCAATACAGAATACCATTCTACATCTAAACAAAAAGTTAAGTACACTTAATCAGAAAAGGAAGATCTACTGGGGAAAAAAAATAATGAAAGCAGGTTTTCCTTAACTGATCTGAAAATAAAAATGGGAGACACTTTTTTTCAGTCTCTTGTTATCAATACTCAGCAGCCCTGTTTGTGTGTCATTCAGAAGCCAGTGAGGAGCTGTGTGGCACTACAATAAAGTAGTTGTAAGGGGCTGTTGTTTAATAATCATTGTCCCTAATCTTCATGAGAAATACTCACAGGCTCTTCAAAAACAAGTAGTCATTACACCAGTGGGCAATGCTGCCAAGTTTACTTTATACAGTTTTAAGAACCATGACATGAAGGTATTTTCTTAAGTAATTTGATGAATAGCCCCTGCTGAAAGGGATTAGCCAAAGTATTAAATTTGATACACTGATAAAATAGAGTAATAATTCAAATACTCTTGATCTAAAAACACAACAAAGACAGAGCTAACACCTCTC
This sequence comes from Phainopepla nitens, assembly GCA_013400175.1. NCBI lineage: Eukaryota > Metazoa > Chordata > Aves > Passeriformes > Bombycillidae > Phainopepla > Phainopepla nitens. Next base: position 1,086,606 of record VXBQ01002612.1, on the reverse strand, counting down.
TAAAACACACATTCAAAATTTATAAAAAAAATTCAAAACTGATTCTTCGTGACTGCAAGACTAAATAAAATTTCCACCAAACAATGAAGAGAGCTCAGAACTATTACAAAGACTGCACTGAATGCACAAGGAAATATTACATGGAAAGAGGATCAAAACCAATTCTTTTACATCACTTACTGCAAAATAGTAAGTTAATGCATAATTAGCAATGAAGGTTTATAGTGAAAAGATATAATAAGAACTAGCTAGAGACTTCTGTGGTGTGGTTCCTTTCTTTTTGCAATCTATATTTCTCTGAGGAAAGGTTTTCTTTTTTTAAAAAGAGGAAAAATTAAGTCTGTAGTTGCTTTACTAGAAGCCACAAAGACATCAGAACAATCTGAATAAATTAATTGTAGGAAGAATTATTGAGAAAGTAGAAAATATCCAACAATTCCTGATAGTTCTGTACAGAAAGACTTTTCATCATTCACTGGGTAGAAAGGGGGGGAAAAAAAAAAAGAAAACCAAGAGAACTCTTTCTGGATATTCTTTGTAAGTGTAACAGCAGGGAGCCAACAATGTCAATCCTGTAGGAAGAGGCAACAGAACTCTAATATAAGCTTTTGATGCTGAATTAAATTAGATAGCAAGGTGGAACAACATTTTTTCATTGAAAATTAATTGTGAGCTTTATTTACTTATGGACAATTTTGATGTGAAATAGTACAATCCAGCCATAAAAAAAAAAAAAGTTTTTAGTTTTATATTCATGCCTAGGTTTTTCATGTTTATTTTTACAAACATAGGAAAAACCCTAAACCATATGACAAAAAGCACTCCCAGTGCATGCTTGCCTTAGAAAAGTTCAACAATGCACATGCTAATAAAATACAGAAAGTGCTTATCAGGACACACTTACTTAGGTGCATATCCATTTGAAAATTAAAACATACCATTACCTTATAGAACCACACAAATCTATCATTACTGATGGAATATATTTGTGTATTTATCATTTCATGTTGGGATTTGGTTATTATTAAAAGGTATAAAATAAAGTATTGATATGCTGGTACTGACATGTGCTGTTGCAATGTTTAGAACAGCAATTGCTATCCATCATTTACTCCCATATATTTTCTTTCCTTCAAAAAATGCCTAGTCCAAGGGTATTGCTATCAGGTTTCCAGCTAACAGCACAAGTGGTAAGCTAAAGTAATTTCAAGGCAGAAAATTGCAAGTAAAAAAAAATAAAATAAAAAAAAACCACAAAAAAATAAAACAGTCTGAAAAAAAAAGAAAACCAAATAAACAGGAAGTCCCTCTAATGAAGCACTCAGATGCTGCAGTATCAATAAACTGTTATAGGCAGCTCTGTGAGCTGCTGTGTCTCAGGAACTTTTATGTTTGCATTACTCAAAGCACTTGTTAGTGTCATGTTACAATATATAAAGGCATAGCCTACCCCAGAAAATTCCAAATTTCCTAATTTTGGGATAAATCCTTATTTATTACCAAAACAAACAGTATTGGATGTTTCTCTTAGCATTAGACTTTCACCAAGTAATTCTTATATTAAGCCCTAACCTGACAATTGGAGCAAAAGTGTGTATCTCAGAAAAGCTTCCACTTTCTTTTTTAAATGACTGAGTGGTAGACAGATTTTTGTTTCTCTTGAGTTTGTTCAAATTTGACAAATCTCTCATCCACATAATTTTACAGAAATACTAAATTGTTTAATTACAAATCTCCATCTTACGTAGAAAGTGCTGTACTTTCTCCATAGAGCACTTAACAGTCTTCACAGTCAGACATATTTTCCCTTTTTAAATCATTACAGGTAACCTGAAAGGAATCTCTTTCCCTCAGAGATCATAGAGTCATCCAAGTATTCAATCTTTCAAGACCTTGCAAATTACTACAGAACTTGGCTGAACCGTTCCTCCTTTCCAACCTTGTGTATAAAGTGTGGAACAAGAACTGGATGTGCTGTTCCAGTATTATGGAACATATCCTTCATAATACAATAGCAGCACTTTTCAATACCTGCACCGTATTTTTTCAATTATGCATTCAAGGATCCTTGTTTTTCAAAATTTTACATCAAATTCTTTGATGAAAGAACAATGGGGCTGATGTTAGAAAAACATGGAATGGGAAGTAAGGCTGACAGCTTTAGTTCACACTGTGAGATAGGCACTCTGCTGCTTTGCATATTTCTCAAACATTTTCAGAAACGTCACTGCAAAACAAAGCCCTTCCTCCCCTTTCTACCTATGTTATTTCATCTTTGATATGTAACATTATTTAGCATAAAAACCACGTTGTTCAAAGAAACCCAGCTGCCTAAAAAGTTGTTCTGCTTAGTTAAAACTCAGCTGAAGCTGATTTTCAGCTGATTAATAGCTGAAAAGACAAATAGCATTGACTTTTGCACTGTTTTTCACAGTTCTCAAAAATAAAAAAAAAATCCTCAGCTCAAAAATGCTAAGCTATTTCCTTCTTTCCTAACCGCAGTGGGTGCTGTGCTGCTAGACAGGACCAGAAAATATTCAGGACCAGAAAATATTCAGCAGAAAAAACACTTATAAAAGTGTTTGATCAATGGAGATCATATAATAGCTCTGACTTACCAAACATGGTCCTTACCAGCAGGAAGAGCATGCTTATTTACACAGATACAGTTTTGTAAAATAAGTCTGCATGGCAGGAAATCTTAAATCATTATAGCGTTTATAAACATACTACAAAGTCAGTGACACTAGCAAGTGAAGTTATGACTCAAATTACAACTCTGAGCCATAAAACCTCTCTATTCAAAGTTTCTTGTGTTTTCACCACTAGAAGGAACTTGTTAGTTTGGTGAAGCATGGAGCTGGTTTTGGATGCTACTTCTCTGCTGCTAAAATTTTGAGCCATTATTTTAATCTCACTTGACATTTTATCCTTTTCATACTTTCATAACACTCCTCTAAGAAAAAGGCAACATATTTCAATATTGCAACGTTTTTCAATTATGCCTAACATGACTTTCTGAATGTTCAATCTACCATTCTTTGGTTCATAAAGCACTGCAGTTTTACTGTTAATTACCTTTCTCCTGAACTATATATGGGGATTGAATGATTCCCCAGGCTATTTCTGATGACAGAGGGAAACCAAAGCTCCTAAGAAACCCAGCTGAGACAAAGGTGAACAACCCCTATGGTGTGTGACATGATCTTCTTACATACCAAATGGTTCAGCATGCAGACTCTGTTCCAAACACAGAATTACATATTTTCTTGCACTAAAATTCATAGCTTATAACTATGTAAGAGCTCCAACTAGCTTCTTTCACAAAATCTGTATCATTCCTAATTCAACAAAGTCTTTGTATAATCTTCCAAATTAGTTAAACATAGTTAACATGATGTAATAACTACTGATTCCTAAGGACTCCCTTTCTGATGACTGTCCAATGACTTAACAACATTTGCTACAGGTTTTCAGTCTCGGAAATTTATTATTTTAGAGCTATGCAAGTATGCAGTATGGATTTTGATCAAGATATCACACTTAAAGTAAGGTAAACATATTGTACTCTTTTTATCTATTTGATCTGTAAATAGTGCCAAAAATGTAATAAGGTCATTCAACAAGATCTATTTTACAAGAAAATGTTTTGTGTGGCATTGATTTTTTACCTTCTAATTCCCTGTTGGCAGAGTTCTTAAAATATTAGCTGCACACTTCCTGCTTCTGCAATCTAAGTAATTCTGATCCAAAGATTGATTGTAGTCAGCTTGCATCCACCTTTGTTTTTCTTCATAAATCTAAGCACTGTCATTTCTTCAGAGAACCAGCTACTCCCACCCTGAGGAAAGCTACCACCATGGACTAAAACACTGCTGCTTTCTCAGACAATGATGTCAAAATTTTCAGATGAGACCAATAGTTTGCCCAGGACCACCAGCTGAGGAGTTCTGTCACAATATTCGGTTTTCTAAGAGCCTGTAAATCCTCCTGTGTTCCCTCATTAGTGCAATAAATACATGGAATCAGTTGGCACTGTCTTCCACTGAACACGTATTTGTTTTCATGCTATCAGCTGGTTATCTCAGCTTCTCTTTCCAGATGTTCTTTACCTCACCACCTCTCTGAACTCACTACAAAAGCCTCATTTACTTTTCTGCATCATCTTGACATTTATACTTCCTCATGTAACTATTAATCATACTACAAAGAAAAAATATATATCAAAAAGATTGAGTACATTGCAGTCTGATCTAATTTCTGACTTTACATTGAGTAATATCCGCTTTCAAATATTTGTTTAATATCCTTTGATGAATAAACAAGAAGCATGAGCTAAGAGTAAAATAACTACTTCCTTACTGAAATGCAGTTCATTTACTTATTCCTTACTACAATATAGTTTATTCCCTACAGTTTTGTACAGTTTTGCAATTACTATTCTAAATTTTTCAGATATATTCATTCACATTTTACTTTTAAAATAATTTGAGCAGCTGCTAAGCAACACTGATCTGCCAACTGGTCAGTTAAGAACCTTTGTCATGAGACCATGACGAAGATCCTGTCAGGACATCAGATCTGTGTGTGCAGAGCTGGTTCTCTCTCCCCCAGCTGATATTCTGCTCTTCTACAGTGGAATCCAAAGAATCTCCTAAAACACCCAACAAAGCCATTGACTTTCTTTAGTTCACCTCTACACTAATTATGACTCAAACATGTTGTTATTAAATTGACAATGAAGGAGTTTCAACTAGGATTTAAATATCCTCCCACACATGACACGTTCCAGCCTTCAGTGTTACATCTATTCTACTGACTCTTCATTCAATCTTGCTTCTAATACTGCCATAACTATTGATGCCATCTTCCTAAAAATACATTCTAAAATGTTTTATAGCAGTTAAATTCTATTTCAATTAAAGTATTTGTAACAAAGACTTCTCAGAAAAAAAATAAAGAGGTTTTTTTATTATTATTCCAGAATAGAAAAAAACCCTCAAGATATACATTGAGCATCAAAACAAACACCATGAAAGCACAACTGATTCCAGTGACACTTGGAGAAGTGAACTGCAGAAATATGCAGAAGGACTCCATTGATAAAGAAAAGAACTGATGAAACAAAACTAATGTCCTGGAGTGCAAACCAGGACAACTAGATATGGACTGTATATAATTCAGGTTTCTACAAATTTGCATGAAGTTTCCTCCTGAGACTCCTTTTCTCCAGACTCCAGCTCTCTCAATGGCTCAAGTTGTTTGTGAGTTTTTTTAAGAAATAGAACCTAGAGTGCTTAATAGGTTTAAATAAATCATTTTTAAAAAACCAACAAGATTTCAGTATAAAATTTAAGATACTAGAAAAAAATGAGAGACAACAGAGTGATCAAAGATGGCAAGATCCCTCTAAAAGGTAGTGCACAACTGTTCATTGATGAGGGACACCATTAACTGAAAGACCCCTCTGGCTGACTGAGGAGGGCAAACAAGAAAAGAGAGGTGATACGAGTGGCACAACTGGAACACAGATCAGTGCTGCATTAGAAGTGGAAGGGAGAAATGGGAAGGGAGCACAAATTCAGGATCTGTCAGATAAACAGACCAAATTATTTTGTCTTTTAGAGCAAGCCTTCTGTGCTTGTGTGCCTTTGAGAAAACCAGTAAAGCGAGGGCAAGTGGAATGCACGGGTTTGAGCTAATATTTAGAACTTGGGTAGTGACAAGAAAGGCAAAGTTGATCAATAGTAGAAAGGAAAGAAAGATCATTTTCTGGATCTACTCAGGAAAACCTTAAAAATAAAGATCATCTCGGCAAAAGAATACAGTGAAATTTATCACCTTTAAGACTATTACCTGTTCTCTGAAATGGTGGGAATTTGGCTGATGAGGTGTCCAAATTAACTCTGGCTGAAGCTAACACTGGAATAGAGAATTTTTTAGGAACCTCAAAGAATTGTTTCATGCTCAGTTCTACACTGTAATCCACATACTTCAGCTCTGAGGGGTGCTTACGAGGCTTCAGAAGTGCACGTCTCTGCAAGTGAAGCAATAACATATACAGCTGAACAATCATATATAATTTTCAGGTTAAAAAATGCAAAACTGTACAGGCATAATTCTAAAACTGAATTAGTAATTAAGTAACTTATATAGCAATTAAGTGATCCTTCCAAATAAAAACTGACTTGTAAGATATTTTTAGACATTCTGCATCTGAAACATTTGTTTAAGAAAAATGCACTTTGAAATTTATAGTAAAACCGCATCCTAGCCAGAAAAAAACTCTGCTAGCCTTTATGCATATGCAGGAAAGGCAAGAAAAGGGAAACAAAAAAAAATTGTATCAGTGGTAGAAAGATGCTTCTTCTCCTAATTCATAAAGTTTATGAGTAATAAGTAGCATGAAAAAGAAAAGTTATTTTGTTTTTTGGCAAGAGATAACTATTAGCCAACTGATATTTTAATGTTGGAAATGTAGTTTAGAAATTAGGGTGTTTAGAATCAATTCCAGAGACAAGTTAGCTCCTCCTCTTGGTAAAAAGCATTGCTAATCAACAGCATGAAACATATTAGTAAAGGATTAGCACAGTATATTAAGGCAAGCTCAATATAGGCATCTGAACCTCTTAATGAACTTAATTTGACTCCTGTAGGATAACATTACAAAAATACTGCAATGATTTAATACACTACTTGCTCAAAATTGCCATTTTCAATCCAATAACACACTATAATTGCAATGCTCAAGAGTAATTGTAAGCTGAACAAATTGAAATCTAGTAATGTCTTTTTTACAGATAAGGCTTTGAATTAATGACTGCTGTGAATTATCTTGAAGCAAATCTAGGGCGAAGATAAATATGTAAATATTCATATTTTGCTAAGAAAACTAGTTTATTCTCAAAATCTTTTGCTTTAAAATACTGCCAGGACTGCAGGTATCACAGTACATATTTCAGGAGGCCAAGGAATGCAAATCCAATAAGGGAATTCAAAAACTCAGTTTAAAAGGAAAAGCAATCATTCTTAAAGATCGCCATTAGGTGTAAGATCAAATGGTCAAATTACTGTTTAAATCAACTAGTTTCTGCTTTGGGTTGGTGCTGGGTATTTTGGTTTGCTTTTTTTCCCCCCCTGTTTTAACACAAATCTCATGGTCCCGTGCTGGTTTTAGAAAGCAGACCCACACTCTGACATTGCTTTTTTTTGACCATTGATCTATCCTTCCATAGTATCAATATAGTGTTAAACAAAAAGTACATATGGACTTTGGAAACTTGTTAAGATTAAGCTGTTAATATAGGTTTTTGGCACAATAAATATAGAAACAGATAATTATTCAAAATTCTTTTTCTATGAAGAACAACTGGACAGATGTATTTGACTAAAAATTCACATCAAACCAAATTGTTAGGATAGTTCTTGTATTACTGTATTTGCACAACTTGTGCAAATATAATTTACAGAAGGAACAGGAGAAATGGTTATGTGAGTTGAAAATCTGAGCTCACTATTTACTCATTTCTATCATACAAGACTGGACTCTGACATTACTCTAACTCAAATGCACACAAAATGAATTAAAAAATCAATAGGTAAAAATAATTCAATTGCCATATTAATTGCAATTTCCACTTCTCTCTGATAGGAATGAAATGCCAGAATACTTCGCAGTGGGGAAAAAAAAATTCATTCTAACTTGTAATGGGAAGTTCCTAACAAAATAATTATATACATTTACCAGTTTAAATTTGACTTGATCTTCTGCATAATCAAATATAAATTTATACCTACACATGATTTCCATAACTAGATTATTTTCCAACACTGAAATAAAAATCCAACATGATTACACAGTTTTGATAAATTTTAATTGACAAAATAATTGTAAGATGACCTTTCCTCGAGCACTGAATACATATGAAGTATAATTATCTTGAAGAATTGTATTATTTAAAAACTCACTGAAAGACTTTAATTTAAGATCTATGTTCATGTTATCTCATTTTTAAATATACGTTAGGGAAAAAACCCAGTTGGTTGGTATTATATAGTCTATGAACATTTCAAATATTTCCTGGCATCTTGTAAAGGATGAAAACATTTTTAATGAGAGACCTATCGGAAAAATAAAATTCCGCAACCATACACAAGACTAAACTTTGCTGCCTCATAGGCAAACATTTCCAAGAGAAAACATCAACACAATTGAGATGAATGTTGCAACTGCTCCAATTTTTAACACTTTTGTGGGCAGTGAGGGTAAAATAGAATTTAATATTAATTTTTTAACTCTCATGATCAATGCAGATCTAAGGCCTCTCTGCTACAAAAAGATAGATTCCAAGCACTTTTACTTCATCAACCTGATGGTTCATGATATTCCAAGTGTGTAAGTTGTATTACCAGCTAAGAATAGTATTTGCATTCAGTTCCCAGGACTAATTACTTTCTTAGAATAATCTTTTGAAAAATGAATAGAGGGTATCTAAAGCATCAGAATTAGACTTGGTATTTTTCAAGGAGTTTTTGATTTTCCAAGGTATTTTCTTAGATTTACCATCTGCACTTTCTATGTGTGAAGGGCGGTAGATTCTGTTACAGGGTTCTGAGGCACCTCCCTCCTTCCTTGCATATTACTGTTCTTCAAATCCTAATTTAGTATCATTTCTCCCTTCCAGAAATTGACTTATAAATCTGTTTCTCCTGAATTAAGAAATTTATTATCTAGGTCTCTCAGAAACCCTGTGATCAATCATGTTTGCCACCTCCCTTAATTCTGTATCAAAAGATAAGTGATGTAGTACAAAAGACATTGGTCTCACTTGTAAATTCAGCAAATTGAGATCTACCACAGATCCTTGTCTGAAAAGTTCATTCCCACTCAAACATATCTAATCCAACTTTTTATTTCTACTACCTTCTCTGCTCCGTGCTTCTCCCCCCAGAAAAACCCACATCAGTTTTTAAAAAAAAACCAAATTCTTTACACTGAGCTTACAAATTTCCATAATCATACAGAAGAACACAAAAAATCCCTCTTGACCCCTGGGTCCCTATGAAGAGCACAAACTCTGAAGATCCAAGCTGGACAGGTGTAGGATGAGACTTTGCTACATCAGCCAAAGAGCAGAAGCCACAGCCCCAAGTGCACAAGGTCTCAATTCATTTTTCGTTGGTCAAAACTAAAACTCACCAACACCACTATGGTAAAACACTAGGGTATCACTACTATGATAAAAACACTCCATGCTGCTCAGTCACATGGACAGCAGGATAGACTGGAAATGCACAATGCCCTCACGTCTGGAATATGGCAAATGTGGTGTCCACACTCAGATGAGACATGTTCAAAAGGAAGCAAAACAGGGCCTAACTAAATACTTTTAACAGCTTAACAATGAGGGCACACCTGGACACAGTGAAAAGTTAAAGCTTTAGCTCTGAGATTCTTGTACAACAAGACTTTTTCTATTATAATGTCTGGTTATACAAGGAGATTATTGGCATCTATGGCTATGAAGAAGTCCTGCATCTAGCAATTGGATCTGAAACTAGGCATGTTATTTTGAATTTCACTTCAGTGACTGCAGCATCCTTTCCCTCACACTTCCAAGTAAATGAATCCTCATATTATTATTTATTTTTTCTTCACTCTTCTCTATTTGCTCCAATTAGCAACTTCAGTCTAAACATGTTTTTCTAAGACTGTGTACATGGAACAAAATACTTCTTTCTCCACATTAGTCTCATTTTTCACAGGATAATTCATTCAGTGCTATTATCCACCATTATGTGTTTTATAAGGTAATTAAGCTAATTATCTTACACTCTTTCATGATAAATGTGGTTTTAGAACTCATACTGCATCTTAGCACGTCTAGTGGTGCAAGGAGTGTTCCTATTATGTTCTGTCTTGATGCCACCCCCAACTTCAGAGCAGTTAAGACTTTTCATCGAGTATTACCTAAGTGACTGAGATATTAAGGGACTTGAATTATGAAAATTCAATAAAATGTTACCACAGCAGTGGATTAGCCATAATCCCAAGGAGACTACTTGAGCCTAGATGAAACAATTACAATTGTTGTCCCGCTCCAAACACTCAACAGATTAAAGTTACGATGTAAATTTCCTTCATTTTATTTGTTTTATATAATTTTTCAAACTTTTTTTATATAACTCAAAATTTAAAACATTTTATTTGTTTTATATAATTTTTCAGGGAACTGTCTTACTGGAAATCTGGAATAACATTGCTGCCCAGCAATTGGTCTGAGGCCAGGTACCATCAGGGCACAAGGGAAATTAAAACCCAGACTGTGGCTATCATCCTCAAGAAGCCTAAACTTGAATTCTTCATGAGGAAAAGCCTTGTTTATTTGGCAATATTACTATTAAAAATTTATTCACAAGTAATAACTGATTGTTTAATGGACTACCTTCGGAGGATTTTTTTCCTAGATGTTGAAATCTTGGGAAAATATGTATTGGTTGGAATGATGCATAAGAGGGGAGCTGTATCTTATTAGAAAAACTTCTGGTTTTTCAAAACTATTTTGCATTGATTGCAAGACAAGGAAAAATCTGTCCTGCTCCTACATTTATTCTCAAAGTCTACAGATTTGGGAAAAAAAAAAATCCATTTCTTATAAAAATACGCATAATGAAGGTTACTGATACAGATACCTATTACACAGAATATGAAAGCTTTTTTAATCAACAGGTATTTTTCAGAAGTAAAGTAAGTTGTTAGTACTTTTCTTAACTGCAGTCAAGTTTTCTTAAAGAATGACACCATAATAGCATGGGGTGGCAAAGTAGCTTCAAAATAAACACATAAAATATTGCAGTGTCTGAGGGGGTATTGGGATTAGTAACTGTCAGATTACAGATGTGTGAAAAAACCATAACTACACATTATTGCTTGAAACAATAAAAACAATTCAGTACTACAAATCAAGGGCAGCTAAATTTCATTGCAGCAGCACCAGATAATTGTGTTTCTCACCTCTATTCTGGACAGCCCCAACAATGCAGTTGCTACTCGAACGCTGCTGCTCTGCAGAGTCCCAGTCATCAATCTCCTTTCATACTCAACAGCTGACATCTGCTGCTGTGCAGCAAGAGCCAGGGCCCTCTCTCTTGACTCATTGATCAATGGAATCCTCAGATTTTCCTCCAGAGTCTGACCAAATCCACATTTCAAATACAAAACTGGCTGTACTGTGCTTTCATCTGTTAAAAAACCCAAATAAATGAAAGAGCAAAACAAAACCACACACCACATTTATCACCTGGTGGAACTGCAGAGAGTATTTAAAACTTCTAATCTCCATAAAAAATAAGAATACAAAATTCCTTCAATGTTTAGTTCCATGCTATTAATCTAGTACATGTCATTTATTAGCTATAACACTTTATTTTTCAACATAATAGGGAAGTAAAAATTAGCAGACTGAAACGCAACCCAAAATTTAGCTAATAGGGCTAATAAATTAGCTAATAAAAAAATCCCAGACTTTAGTGTTACTACTTTATGTAGTGACAGTATTAAAAGTTTAGCAAAGTCTTTCTGCTACCTCCACAACACAGCCACGATTTCAGCCCTCTAGAAGATGTTACATCCCCTCTAAAAGAAATCACCAGGAATTATGTCAAGTAGCAGCTACACTGTTTCTGAAATAGGACTGACAGGAGTTTATCCCTGCCTGTTTGAAGACAAAAGCATTGGAATATCTGTCAAATCACATACTGCGCACAAAATTTGTGTTTTAAAGCCAGAAAAATTCTAGATAAGGATAATTTGTCCCAGCTAGCAACCTATATTCAGAAGAAGAGAACAAGAAAAATTATGAAAAAGTATGTAAGACTATGTTGAAAACAATACAAGACAAAGTTATCACCACCAGCTAATGCTCTGAAGAGAATGGACTGTAAAACATTAGAAGAAATATTGCACATTAATTATAATGTATTTTTTACTCTTCACTATAAACATTTTTTACCATACATATTTAATTAATTTTAAGAACAATCTACAGAAATCAAAGAATATTTACAAAAAAAAATTCTTTGCTCTAATTTACTCTTCTCCCCTCTATTCACTGTACCTTCTGAGGTATTGGTAGCACGCAAAACATTTGGACTGTCCAGTGCAGGCAATTCTGAAGGCAAAGGTAAATCACCTGCTCCCTCAATCAGGTATACAAAGTCTCCAATCTGAAACACAAGGTCCCACATCCACACACTTCAGAAAGCAACTCATGCAGAACAGAAGGCAAAGTGTTATACAGCAAAGATCTTGCATAATAGCAAAGATAGCCTAGTAACATCTAAGATCTGACCTGTGCAATAAATGGAAAATCTACAGAAGCTTGAAAGTAAATGTAACCATGACCTAGAACAAAGAAAGACCAGCCATTTTTCATAGAGAAAAGGATAACTTAATTAGCAGAAAATAACACTTTGAATTCAGATGGAATAAAAAAACAAGGTGCAAGTGAAAGAAAAGTACTTCTGAAGAAAAGAAAACTCACTGAAAGTACTCCAAATTAAAGTCCACAATCAGAATGGCACAAACTAAAAAGGTATCTAAGTTAGGTACCATACACCTATCTGAAGTAGCCAGAAGATTTAACATATATACTGCATATATTGCTTTGATAACTTTTGTGTTTATCACAATTTTTTTCAGACAATTTTAGCTTCTACTTATTGCAAGATAAAGAATTAAATGCCTCTGCAACAACTGATATAATTTGCGCATTCTTTATTTCCATAAACCATATTCTTTAAAACTCGGTCCTAAAAACATATCTTTTATTCTTCATTACAGATATGAAGGAAATAATTTATTTATATAATTTAGTGCATTTGCCAACCAACACAATGTTTTCCTTTTAATACTGTTCAATAACATAAGAAAACCCTGGTTTTTCCTTTGCCTTCATTTGTATTTTCATCAGATATTTATGTTAAGGCTGAAAACCCTGCAATTATATTTCTGACCCAGCAGAAGGAAAGCTATTCAACTTTGATGGTATTTTTTCCCCTTCCTTGATTCAAGAGTTCACACAAATCTTCCTTGAGAAGGATTAAAGAAACCTCCAGCAAAATTGGATTCTCACACACAAATAGCCACTCCTGGGAACCAATTTAAACAGGAATTATTCCTGTTTGACACAGTGATTTGGCTTTATAAGGGCCCTTAACAAGCTCACAGCATACACAACTAATTTTATGAAGGTGCTGGTTGCTGGGATGCCATTCTGCTATCAGCTCCTTTTCCTGTCCTGACATCAATATCCTTATAGGAAGGAATAAACTTCCCAATTTCCTCTTTGCTTTGAAGAATTCTGGGGTTTTGATCTCCACAGAATGCAAATCCTGTTTTCTTTCTGCTGAGCTTTTTTCCTGATGCTTAGGAACAGAATGGGTTTTTCACTGAACTTTGATAGTTTAGCTTGCATGCCCATGGTTTTAATGCTTTATATTTCCATTTTCCATCAACTGCAAACAGGACAGCATCAACATTGTGTAGGGTTTACTGTTAATGAAAATAGTTAATAAAAGAGCTGTTGAACTATCTATCCAATTCCATTGCTATCTGATGTCTCAAAAGAATGTAGGGTTACTGGGAATTTGCAGTCGCCCTTGCAAGCCAGTAAGAGCAACAGATAGCAAAGTGTACTTTCAATAAATAATTTATTTTATATTAGACACTTAGATGTAAAAGCCTGGACTGACACTCTTAAATGATGATTTAATATATTACTATCATAAAAATTCCACGTTGTTCACATTTAAATTACCCCCCGGAAACAAAGATATATTAAAAAAAAGCAACACAGTTATGCCTCTATGAAAAGATCTATGCTAAAAATCTGAAAAATGGCCAAAATCTGAAAAATGGCTAAAAATGAAAAATGGTTTCAAGTTTTCTTAAAGAACAATTAAATATTGAAACAAATCCTTGAGAAATGTGCTAAATGGCTTATGCTGACATTTCAAACCTTAGAAAAGTTTACATAAAGATTACTTCAAAATAAGGAACACCCTTGACGCCAGAAGGCTTGAATGAGTGTATCCTCTTGTTGCTATTACAGATATATAGCTGCTGCAGTGATGGATAGGATTCCCAATCAGATTCAAGTCCAGTGATTTAAATCTCAGTACCTCCTTTATTGATTGTAATGAAGGAGCAGACCTACTCTGATTACTATTTTGGTCTATTTGTCTAAAAGGGTAGGAAAAGTAGGTAGGAAAAAAAAAATCACAGAAATGTTAAATTAAATTATTTGTTAGATTTTATATATAGCACAAGTCTATACTTGAATGACGGAAGACTCCTCATTGTGTGAAGTCATTTGATCATCACACAGCATGGTGGCTGCACTTCTTTGTCTGTTAGATAATTGTATGACTAAAATACTGCAGCCATATACAAAATACTTAAGAAAGCCAAATTCTTCCTGTGCCATTACTATATGGCCCTGAAACCATGTTAGTTATCTTGCAGTTTCATCTTTCCCTAGGAGATTTAATTCAATTCCTTCACAAATTATTCAATTAAGTAGATGAGGCTAATTTTTCTAAACTGGGGTTATGTATATCAAAAATTTTGCACTCTGAGGAGCCTTTAAATGCATCACACCTACTCAGCTAAGCTAGAAGGACCAGGTGTTGCAGAAAAAGTTATCATGCAGGACCTAACAGCAGCTCCTCTGAGGCATTAATGCTTCCTGCTGTGAGAAGGTCAGCTAAAACTTTGTTAACAGTGACTAGTAGCTAGGTGTCTAAATTTATTTCTACATCACCACTGGAGGCAACACTGGGGTTGTCAGAAATGTACTCTTCCCTTTCCACTTGAACTATGACTGTCCTACAGCTCCGACCACATCTCTTAGATTAACACTCTTTCCTTGGCAGATCTAAATTTCCCTTCTCTTCACTATATTATTTAGCTTTCAGGCTCTAATCCTTGGGTAGGATGAGCCTACTCTTCCCAGCCAGGGTGTGTACTTCTGCCTCTAATAAAAATACAACAGTCAGGTAAGTTGCCAATTGCAGAGATTTAAAGGGTATAAAATCCTAACAGGTAAAAGGAGATTCTTCACAGATGTACTCCCAGACAGCAGTAGGCCAGTTTCTTCCTTGTCTAGAGACTGCATCTAGATATTTTATTGAATTAAACTGATGGACCTAAAATTCCTTTATGAATGTACTGCTGCTGATGTGTATTTCTTCCCTAATAATTTCTCTCTTTGAGTGATGTTGAGCACTGCATTGATTTTCCACTGAGTCATCCACAAAGATTGCTAACCTCTGACACAGGGACATTAATACACTCTCTTTGGGGGTGATTCCCTGCTGTCAATAAGGTGTGAGGTCACTATCTCAATGTATGTTCAACAGAAAATCCCTCTTCTATCTCTGTTAATTTTCAAGAAAATCAAGAGAACTGTATACTGTTTGAGGTATCCAGTCATCTGGTTTTCTTTCTTTAAAAAATAACCAGTATTTTCAAATACTGGACAGAATCAAAAAGACAGGCTTGTGCATCATTGTATTAGTCTTATTTTCCTTTATTAACAAGTTAAAAAAATTAAGCTGGCCAGGTGGCATAGCCAAAGTCATGTTTAAGCAATAAAAAATCCCATCAAACACACAAGCACCAGACACTAGCAGAAGTTCCATGTTCTATAGAAGGGAAAAATATGGAAGCCGAGAATGTGCAGGAGAAAATGTCATTTAGTTTTAGATGCAGTTACAAATCATCAAGACGTGGCAGAGAGAAAGGTAGAGGCATGCAATGGCACAGAGGGGAAGCTGAAACAGAAGCAGTGTTATGAAAGTAAGAAGTAGAATGCAAGCCTTGAGATCAGCCACACAAAAGAAGATTATAGAAACAACAGGGTTTTGAAAAACATTGACAGCCAGAGATGAAACACAGCAGATAGGTTAAAGAGCTGAAAAGATGGACTAAAGACACAGAAATAAGATTGTGACCACTGAGATAAAGGATTACAGGAACACCAAAAAGCTGGATTGCAAGATTTTAAGTTCTGAAATTTGATCAAAATCAGATCTTGGTAATTTGATTGCATCTCAATTAAGTATATATGGCAAAACCCAGGCTACATGAGTCAAGAGAGACTGAAAGGTTGTGAAGTCAGTATTCAGGTATAGTCTTTTCTGAATGGAATTCTGATTGAGGAAAAAACTTTAAAAGAGACAGAAAGGAAAATTATTATTCTACTTTGACAGCATACCCTAAATATAGTGATGAATGGAGAAGTGCAGAACAGTAAAGTCTTTATCCATCCCCTGCCTATGCATTATTCTTACACCCACGTCAGGACAAATTATTTACATTTCTTTTCTTTTCTGAAGCTCAGATGCCTAGAAAAGCCACCAAAATAACATTCCTTGCAGTATAACTACTTAGTGGTTTTAAAGTGAACAGCTGCCTGCAGCATTTCATATAATTCTAATTATGTGTTAAAGGACAGTGAACAGTTGCCCTTGATCAGGACCAAGCCCCTTTTCACAGCCTGCTCTCATTTACCCTATTCACACATAATTGGCCAAAGTCCTGATTCTTACCCGACATGATAAACACAGAACACACACTATTCTTACCTTTTCATTAACCAGAATGACAGTGCAGTAACGCTTTTCCTGTTGAAAGGGAAGGAAGTGAATATCTAAGGAAGCAGAACCTTTCCCTTTCACAAACACTTTTTCCGTTGGACTGAAGAACTCATGCAGAAGGCCAGATTGATCAGCTGTTAAAATAAATTGAAGTGGATGTTTAGATACAACAGCACAGGTTGTAAACTAAAATAGTTGCATGAGTTTAAAAAAAGGATACTGTATACAGCCTCCTGTAGCAATCAGTATTTAAGGCACACTTGTAATCAGTAATCAGTATTTACAGTTATAGTTGTGTAGATATGGTGCAATATTGCATGCTGTATTATTTAAATACATTTTGTTGATTATCTATGTTCTTATTTTCTGCACTGCAAAAAAACTGGGGAAAACAGACAGTTCTCACCAATAAAAATTCCTTAAGGAGGTACAGACTCTAAGAAAAGGTCTACTCATCAGAAGGAAAAGTATAATTTACTGGAATGTAAACAAAGAATCTCAGTCTCAGAGCAGCAACTATGTCTGAAATCCTCTAGAATAGGCAAAACCTAAATACTGGCAACACAGGCTTTTTTGCACTGCTTTCACATAAGCATTACACTGAGAAAGAATCTTAGGGCTGAATCTGGCAGAGTCTGACTTTCTCACTGTACGTTTTTCACCTGCTATGCACATTTTGAGACTGTAGAACCAGACCTTCAAGTTTTCCTGGCTGGCTTTCTAGGCAGAATAGCAGACTTAAGAATATATGTGCAAGTGAAAACAACAGAAATGAGTGAGATCACACAAGAAAACTGTGCCAAACTCTAGCCAAATAGATAGAACAGGGGAATGGGACAGCCACAACTTCTCTGAGTAACCTGTTCCAGTGCCTCACCACCCTCACAGTAAGAATTTCTTCCTCATATCTAATCTAAACCTGCTTTCCTTCAGTTTAAAGACATCACCTCTTGTTCTAGCCCTACATATCCCTGTAAAAAGTCCCTCCCCAGCTCTCTTGTAACTCCTCCAGGCACTGGAAAGCCACAATGAGATCACCCTGGAACTTTCTCTTCTCTAGGCTGAATTTTTGACTGTGATGCACAATTTAAGGCCAACATTTTATGAAAACTATAAATAATAATTACTGAGCATATTCATAAATAATATTTATTGAACATACTTAGATGTCAGAACTTTGCTTCTGTAGATAATCTAATTTCTACTGTAGTGAGACATGAGGGATTGCATAGGTACTTACAGCAAGTCTCTTTGTTTGAATCTTCAGACAGTGCACCATTTTTTGAATTTAATATGCTGTTTTCTGAACTAAAAGGAAAAAAAAATTAAGCAATATTCTAAAGCTGGACATTTCAATTACCAATAGTTAACTTAGTTCCCCTTTTTATGAATAAATACTGGAAAAGCAAACTTTTTTCAACACAAAAAAACCCCACCAAAATAGACCACTACATTTTGGAACCATTTTCCAAACAGTTATGTTAAAAATCACTTTATCCACTTGAGCTGGCTACAGGAATGACCTATGTTAAGTAACATTGCAGTTAATCATTCAAAAGAAACCTAATGCAAACGAGGCTTTGTCTAAGAAAGGAGAAAGGGATGAATCTTAACCTAATCACCTGAACTCTGTTCATTACAATATTGCATTTCAAGTGTATTTGATAAGAACAGATATACTCAAAAAAAAAAAAAGCTTCAAAAAAAAAAAATCTCCTTTGAACTACCATCCCCCAAAGCAAACTGTGCTTCTGTGCTCCATCATATTTTCTAATTGTGACTTTATGTAGTTTTCTATTCTTCTTCACAAGTAATTCCTACCATTGTTGACAGGTATTAAGACTGTGCAGTTACATCTATGGAAGGAGAGTTTTGCTTAATTTACAACAACCACAGAGCTCAAAGATGCTGAAAACAATACTGTAATGTATCTCAAACAATCCTGCAAGTTTCAGCTCAAGACTCAGATTTAAAATTATCCACATATAAATGTCATTCCTCCTGGCAGTAAAATTTGATGAACCAGCATACAGCAAACAATTACTACATACAGTGTTTGATATTGGGTCTCTCTTAAAATAAATAGGTATTCTTGCTGGACTAAGAAAAAAATCTCAACCTTAAATAAATGGACTTGCAAAATTCTCAGAATATGTTACCCTTGAGATTTGTTTTAATACCTATACTTAAAGATCATTCTTCAGAAAGGAAAATTATCTCTGAGTATATGCAGACAACATACTATTTATACTGTACTTTACAAATTAGTATCTCACATTAAAAAAAAATACAAATTTTATATAAAGCATCATTTCTCTCAATGCTTTATTTTTGAATGAGAATGCCAAGTCACGCTTGCAAAAACAGAGACCACAGCAGAAGAATCACTGTAAAAGTAAATATATCTCAAGAGCTATATGAAAAAATACTAAGAATAGTACAACAAAATGCATTACATTTTTTCACTGAGAATTATACATTGAATAAATCCTATTTTCAGATCTGAATGACTGAGAAACTCATTAGACTGATTTAACATGGTATTGAACTTCTCTCAATATATCAATTTTTTTCTTACTTCAGTGAACAAAGCACTTGCAGGTAAGTGATGGGCAAAGAAAACAAACCTGTATTGTGCAAGACATGAACATTGTGTCTCATTCTTCCATAACAAAAAGAAATAGCATCGTGTTCAATAATAAAACTGAAAGGAATAAAGTTCAGAAGGTATAAGAAGCTTGGTTATGTTCAAAGTCTGGTTCAATACATCCTCTTTCAATACACAGAGAAATAAGGAAAAGGATTAGTTAGAAGAGCTTAAAGCTGCCATAAAATAAGTCTGCACAGACTGTTCACTGCACCTGGGTCAGGCAAATCCCTGGGATCAACAGAGAATGTGGAAAGAATGGCTCAAAAGCAGCTCTGTGGAGGAGGACTCAGTCATATTGGTAAATGAAAGATCACAGATGAGCTGGCAATGTCCACTCACAGCCCAGAGAGCCAAATGCGTCCTGGGCTGCATCCAGAGCCCCGGGGGCAGCAGGGGAGGGAGGGGACTCTGCCCCTCTGCTCTGCTCTGCTCTGGTGACACCCCACCTGCAGAGCTGCATCCAGCCCTGGGGTCGCCAGCACAAGAAAGACAGAAGCTGCTAGAGCAGGCCCACAGAAGAGGTCAGCGTACTTGAGCACCTCTCCTATGGAGATATCCTGGAGAAGATAAGGCTCCAGGAAGATCTCACTGTGGTCTTTCAATATTTAAGGCCAGGGCAGAGGGAGCTGGGGAGTGGGGGGAAGAGGAGAGCAGCTCATAAGAAAGAGAGAGAGACCAAGCAAGTTCTCCAACTGCCCCTCATTTGGTTTGGGGTTTTTTGCTAGCAAAGCAAGATAATTTTACTGTTCATTAAATAAACAAAAAGTTCAAGATTATGTTACAGGTGAAAATGGGTTAATGAGGGCACCTTTCAGTTGACTGGTTGAGGTATGAATATTTCCAATTGATTCTTGCTGTGGTTTATGCTAAACAGTTCAGATTAAAATCACATCCTGGATAGGAAGGGACCTTAAGGATCATCTGACTCCAACCCACTTTCATACTTGTGCACCAGCAAGAGTCTATCATCTGCTACCTGAGCTGTCAGATACTGGTTCCAACGTAACACCACAAAGCCACTGAGCTTGCCATGTTATCAGGTGTGCCAAAAATCTAGATCAAAAGGAAAATAATCTCTGCAGTGTGCACACATCATCATAGCATATGAGCTATCCACATGTCATGGTGTGCCTTTACTCTTCATTCCAGGCTCCAAACAAGCCAATAACTGTTTTCCATCCAACAGATTCTCAAAAAAAAAAAAAAAAAATTAGCTTTCCTATCTGTACTTGGAACAGAATTTACTGGATGATCTTTACAGTCCCATATAGTTTGATTCTATATATTACTGAGGGGCAAAAAACAAAAGTGCCAGACACCATAAGGAAATCTTAAATTCACAGAGTAGCATCTTAATCAATGAACTTGAGGATGTTTAGTAAGCAAACATCTTATTAGAGAGAAGGGATACAACAAACTGCTTAGAAACACATTGAAAATACTGAAACATTTGAACACAAAATTCACATCTAAGATACTCACCAGTTTCCACACTCTGTGGAACAGTATGTGATCTCAGAACAAAGAGTAGGATAGAAACTAAAACAGGAGCTGCCTAAAATAGGTACTAAGGCTTAGAGGAGATGGATTTCTTTTATATCAACTATTACCCAGAATTGCAATGACTCCTGATAACATATCTGTAAACTGTATTTTCTGAAACAACAGGTATTAATGCTGTAACTTATGTTACACAGAGACACCATTTTTAGATCCTAATTTTTTCTTTATTCTTCCAGTAAGTAAATAGAGGTATTCTGCACAACATAATTCTTTTCTTGGCACATGAAAAGGCTTAGAACAAAAAAGTGTAAGAATAAAATGCAGAAAACTGAAATTGTTCAGAATTCCTGATATTATTTCCAGTTTAAAAAAAAGGGGGAATTAATTTAACAGTAAGAAGCTATACACAATGCAGAGCTTGATTTGAAATTCA
Organism: Phainopepla nitens; assembly: GCA_013400175.1. Lineage (NCBI taxonomy): Eukaryota > Metazoa > Chordata > Aves > Passeriformes > Bombycillidae > Phainopepla > Phainopepla nitens. The sequence continues at coordinate 1,065,361 of VXBQ01002612.1, read as the reverse complement.
TTCATTAATTTTTCCTTTTTTTGGTTTAGAATACATTTTTAATGTAAAAATATTTATCAACATTCACAGCTTGTTTTGCAAATCAATCTGTGCAATCATGATCCAGCCTTATGAACACTGTACTGCATATGACTATTAGTGAAACACTGGTATATCTTCACCACTTTCTACCTTTACAGCAGGAAATCTATGAAGGAAAAGTTAGCTATTAAATGTAACCTTGAACTTTTAGTGTCATTTGATACTTTTTTTCAATGGACATCGTTTAAAAACACCAACACACTTGAAAGCTATGAGTACTTTTACATTACACACAATTTCTGGGCCATGTGGTGTGCTTCTCTCCACCTGGTTTTCTTTCTCCCACAGGAAGCAGACCATGCTGGCACACAGATGTAGACCAAAGATAATAATTGAAGTGTCAAGGGCTCGGAAAAGCACAAAGAAGTGGGTAACTTGAAAAAATGGGTAACTTGTCCCAGTATACTTAAAAGAAAAACTATGTCAACTGGATTAAAAAAAAAAAAATACTATGCTTCTCACCAAACACCAAGCAGTTCTGCATGAATAAAGAAATCTTGCCTGCAACCAATGAAGGACATGGGCTACTGCAGAGTTTTGGGCTCAGACAGTGCTGTGTCCCAGCAAGGTCACAGCTCCTCAGGCTCCAGCTCCAGCCTGGGGTCATTGCAGTCACACTGAGCTGAACCCACACTGGTCTCCTCCGTGGCCTGAATGACACCACTCTGGGCACCTGTGACACTGCCAGAGGGGAAAGCTGGGAGGGAAAAGAGTCACCTGCCAGGCAAAGCTTCTTCCAGTGGGGTTTAAAGTGCATCTGACATATCTGGAGGCACGGGATGAGCATGCAGGAGGAGCTCTGAGCCCAGCTGGTCGTGCTGGACGACTGAGTTGTCATTGGCATGCCTTGGTCCTGACATCCACCTTGCAGCCACAATTACCCAAAGGGCAAGCACTGACTTTACAGCAGTTTTACACTTACAGAAATTTGCCCTCAATATGTACACGGCGTTTTCTGGATTTACCAAAAGATTGAGGGCAAAATCTTCGTACTGATCAGTTATGAAATATATACACACTACTTTTTAACACAAATTTCACAAGTTTGTTCCATTCAAGAAAAAGATCTTCTGAAAAGGGGCATTTGAGTTGCTTCTGTCATTGTAGATGATAGAAACATCTAAACATATAGCAAAAGCAGTACTGGAAATGTCTGAAGACCAAAGATGTCCTGGAATCAATTTCAAGGTAAATTTTTCAGTAAGAATTCTTCTTACTTTTCAGTAAGAATGAGATCTGGATGTGTGACTAAAATTACACTATTTAGACTGATTGTCTAGAGATAAATTAGCTGAAATATGCAAGATGATTAGAAAATTCTTTTCTATATCAACAATTATTGTACACTTATTTAATTTAGTAGAAAGTGTAGTATAAATTACACTTTAGAAAACCATTTCTAGTTAAAATATTTGTATATTTTTTCTTAATAATAAAATGTTCATAATTTTTCTACTTATAATTTATTTTTTTAAATTTTTAAAAAGGAATTTGAAAAGCAGCCTGTATTTCATGACATGGCTGTGGAACATCTCTATGATTACAATATGATTACAATTCAACCTACAGTATTGATAAGGTAGTAGTTTATGCTATTTCCCAATAATCCTTGAATAAGTGTTTCAGCATTTTGAATGTTTACATGAGCTTTAAAAATTACATGTCTCAAATTGTGGAAAATATTTTAAATTATTAAATAAAGAATTATTGAATTACTAAAGAATTTTTTTTAAAATCTGTTTGTAATTATTTTGCAGTACTGTCCTGGTTTCAGCTGGGTAGAATTCATTCTTTTTTCTTAATAGCTGGCAAAATGCTCTGTTTTAGAATAGGATGAGAATAATGTTGGTAACACTGATATTTTAGTTGGTGCTGAGCAGAGCTTCCCCTAAGTCAAGGAGTTTCCAGCTTCCCGTGCTCTGCCAGGGAGCGGATTCACAAGAATCTCTGAGGGACCAAGGCCAGGGTGGCTGAGCTGGAGTGGCCAAAGGGACAACACAGAACATCAGGCTCCCCAGGAAACCCAGGCAAAGCTGGCCAGGGGGGTCCCCCACTGCCCAGGGACTGTTCTGTGACATTTCCATGTCTTAAACTATAATTCTTTACAACAGGTGGCACACAGTTATGCACAAACAGATAATACTAACAGAAATGTATGATCCAATATATTATAGTTAGCAGCTGTTATCTGGAACTTACCTAAACTTTTGTTCTTGTGTTACTTGCCTGGCTTGATTCACTTTCTCTGGGTGCACCAAACACTGTGTGGATTCCAGTAAAATTACCCTGGAGTATGACAAGCACACATAATGACTGCATTTTTAACTTGCAGAACGAAGACGAAACTCAATTTATTCTAACTTTTAAATGCAGGCTCAGTAAAGAAGCTTATTATCTTCAATTAAAGATAGTTTAAAAGTACTTGTTGTGGTTTAACCCCAGTTTTTCTGTAAAAGATCTTCTCCCTTGGTATCAAACTAGCATTTCCTAGTGTTATTTGCAAGTAAGTAATATACCCCCTGATGAAACACTAGATTGTTATAAACACCGGAAGCCTGATATAAATAATTTTAACTTTAGATTACTGGTTCAAATTTTGCCCAAATTGATAATGACTTAACGTGGTTGTCAAGTAGCATTTGAATTATATAAAACTAAATTACATAAAATTAAATTACTTCATCACTTCATTGATAATTTCCAAGGGAGTTATCCGAATCATAGGACTGATTCACCCTCAATGGCCACCTCAATGACTTCAAAATAAAAGACAGAAGCTAATTAAACTCATATGATTCCTACACACAAGGCTTGGAGCAGTAGAAACAGCCCTGTTATAGGATTCTTATTGTTGTTGTTGTTGTTATTACTATTTGTATATACCAATCCTATTCTGTGGGAGAAAGAGAAATTTAATTCCTAATTTAATTTAATTTGCAGCTTCTGAAACATGTATATTCATGTTGCATAAAAAACAAGTTAAAAATGTTGTGAAAGATAGTTCTTCCAAATAAATGAATGAACCAATAATTAGTTCTAAAGACTAATGACAAAATATGGAGTCAGATCACATAAATAGATTTTAAAGGGGTACAACAACGTATTTGCTTTGTACTAAGGAAAGCAACGTTTATAACTCTGCAGTTGTTGCAGCTATGATGAATACAAATTAAAAATTAGACTTATAATGAAGAAAGCCCCAAGGCAAAAGCATTTTTTTTTCTTTTGCATGCTTAATGACTTAAACAGCAGGATAAAGCAGATTGGGGAAAAAATAACCAACTATTAATTAACATGGCTTGTTTCTCTTTGTAATTCTGCTGGACCTCAGCCAAACACAAAAATCCAAGCAAGGTTCATGAACTCTCTTTGATTAAAGCTCCAGCTTTACTGCTTATGCTGAGACGAATTTCAATTAAGGCTTATTTATCTTCTTTATTCATTATGATAGCTTCCACTTCATAGTGCTTGTAACAATTTTGGGAATCTAAATCCCTATCATTTAACCTCCAGGTTTTACATTTTTAAGAAGAAGGAGAAAATTATGGAAAAGAGTGGATTAAACAGCATGATCATTAAAGACTTGTCTTTATGTCACTGTCTACCTGAACATGCCATCAGTTTTGAAGGGATTAGTAACATTTAGGTTAAATTTCTTCAGCTCATAACATGGGGATCTGCACTTTATTGTGCCCTAAAAGAGAACAAAAAACACAAGGCCAAGAATCAAGTTATCATCAGTTTTTCCTTCTTATCTTTACATGTCCTCTATTTTTTCTCTTATCCCAACCTTTCTTTCTAAGAGAGGATCACATAAACACCATCTAAGTTCAGAAGTCTATCTAGATGTGCTTGATGAATGTGGATTACAAACATGGGCCTACCTGCCCTGACTGGGACATATCAGACAGCTACTGAGTCTCTGTGGTAAAAAAGCACAAATAAATACAGAAACATCTAACAAAAGCTCTCGGTCCATCTACATGTGACATCTGAAATCACTAGCCTGAAGCACATCAACACCCCCATAACAGAATTTCCAATAACATTCATATGCTGAAAAGGCTCCAGATTTATTTTCAGAGCAATCAGCGCAAATTTTTACAATTTAATCAGGATCCAAATGTCATTTATGTCCTTAGGAATCTTATACATTCCTCTAGGGTTTTTGCTGCATGTGCATAGTATAGTATTGGAAATCTGAAAATTCATAGGTCAAAGGCAAACGCTGATGGTAACTCACATTTTCATTCTTATATCAGCTCCCTTTTGTCTGATTGAATGTACAGAATAATAGTATTTTTTGTGACAATATTAATCATACACACATAAACTTACAAGAGGCTCAATATTCTTAACTTCAGATTTCAGAGAGAATGTCAGTGTGACACCATCTATCCCATCAACTTTATTTGAGCTCAGTATCAATACTGCTTCAGCAGGGTGCAGGAAACGAATTGTGAATTCCACATTTAGAAAGCCTTGTCTCCTATGGAAAAAAAGCACAGAACAAGGGTTCAGAAATGTAATTTCAGGAGCACATTTCAGAGTCTTTGTAAGGGAAGGGTCCTAGCAAAAAAAGCAATTTGCTTCCTCTGAAATACTTTGTTGTAGTATAATCTTCTACCTAAGAGTACCTTAAAATATTCCAATAAAGGAACTATATAGATAAAGAACAATACTGAATCCTTATTGCTTTTTACATCAACACATAGCTTAATTTTTCTTCACACACACACACACACACACCAGCACAGGAAGTTCTCTTTCATTAGAGTATCACCCTAAGTTAACAATTCATGCTCCTCTATCACACTGAGTTAAGCAGTCAGACAGCCTGTTATGCATTTTGTGGGGCAGATCTAGATAGTCTTAATCCAATTATCATTGAAGAATGAGAAAGAAATTAGTTAAAAACCCTTCAGAATAATTAGTAGACCTGAGTAATTAAGAGGAAGAAAACACAAAGTTCTCTTATTCAAGCAACAGTTTCTCTCCAACAGGAAAACTGGAGAAGCCCACACTGAACAAGAGTTTAGATTAGGTACCAATTTAGACTTTATCTGCATCAGGCCTTCAATAAAGCAAGAACAATATGAAAACTCCAGTGCCTGAAGCACTCACTTTGAAGCTCTCAAAATATCTCTCTGACTTTGACATTAGTCTTAAGAAGGCAGGAAGTTTCCAATTGTCAATTCTGAATATTGATGATGAAATCCTGCAAGTTCTGTAAACCTGGCTCTTACAGCTTTCAGGTTCCTACTGCAGAGGACAGTTCCAGACAGTTCCATTTATGACACTGAAGAGTTGTTGAGTCTCCCAGAGTCTGAGGCTCCTAGGTCACCTCACCATTCAAAATGTTCTGAAAAAACATGCTGTGATGCAGGCACCCAGAGGAATAAACCACCTGACTCATACACTCCCAAAGCCACTTTAAAGATCAAGTTTTAAGAAGTCAGCTCTGGTCACAAATAAGAAGGAGAGGCAACAGCAGTGTACAGCACTTCCTGCCTGATCTTTGCCCTCTGACTCATGCAACAGCTGAGAATTTGGACTTGAATTGTTGCCTTCTGTGGCAAAACCACAAAGTTGCTTAGTTTTCATCTCTATTAATCTGTGTTGTAGTCAATGTAAAGTGAGGGCAAATTCACCTTATGGAATTGTTCTACAACCTTGGGGGTTTATGCTATTCCTGTTGTGAACTGCAAGCCTACATGGCACGGTGCAGCGCCCTGGAGAGTGGCAATCTCAGATCAAGAATTAATGATGTCGTATGCAGCATATGACACTCAGCTACACTGACACTGTTATTCACATTACTATAACTTCCAAACCCACCTACAACATTATGATCTAACATAAAGAACCTGCAAGATTCCCATATGTCTCGTCAATTCTTGGTGTTTTTAAACATTTGCACCAGAATATTAGGAAAGCCATTAATTTCAAAGAACCTATTTTTCATTTAATGATCGTGACATTATAATGAACTCTGCAGAGGTTACTATGCATGACTGGCATTCCCACAGGTTTTTATTTCTATGCAATTTTTCAAGTATTTGTTTCTATATATAATGCCAAGCAGCTCAACAGCAAGGTTGTGCACATTTTCTTCTGTCTTGATTTTGCTTTGTGGTTTGTTTGGGGTGTTTTTTAAAGGTGGAGTGAAAAACAGCCATGGTATTGACCTTTCATAGAAACACATGGTATTTTCAAGGATTACATTTATATGATCACTCTTATTTGAAGTAATTGCAAAGAAAATGGAATCAAGTCAGCCTCACAGCTTGCTAAAAGCATAGCACTGTTTGTTGTTCCCTTTGCATATATTTACAATAGGCATGTAATTTAATACTGACATATTGATGGACCTTAAAGAGCACTGTATTTATGTTGAGTCTTCTTGAATTGGACCATCTATATTTGATTTTTTTTTCTCCTTCACACTTTATTTTCATACAAATGCTGACCTTTTTATTTTCCTTTTTACAATCTCTAATCCACTTTATCTGTAAATGGATATCTTGCAGATAAAGTTTAAAACTGTTCTGACAGCCAGAGTCACCACTACATCCCTCTTGTCTTCAAGTCCCTCAGTTAAACAGGGATTCATGAAATTCATGTATTGATTCATAAAGCCGCACAGCACAGAAAGAGCAAAATGTACTTAGTGAACAAAAACAAGGATATGGTGATATACCATGAGTATTTCTGCTATCAGAAATGACAATCTAATGCTTTCCCTAAATTAAATCTCTCTCAAATCCATAGATGTCTCTCAGACATGTAAGATGAACTATATCACATGCATCTTGGTGGGGAGGAAGGATGGGGGCGAAAAAATGCAGTGTAATACTACTCAAACCCATGTCATGGTCTCTTTAATTCCCAGTCATGCTTAAATTAAGAATAAGAGCCAAAATCTGAGACTTCAGAAGAAAAGAAATCTACCTGCTCATGCTTCTACGATGCACTGATGTACAAAATGTGAATTAAGTTTTGATACATAGGAAAAAAATATATCTTGGATACAGATGACTCCTGTAATGATCTGGAGGCTTTTATATTGCTCCTAAACCTCTATTGAGCTCAACTGCAAGAGTCCCACTGAAATATTACTCTAGATTTATTCCAGGCTAAGGAGAAAAAACCTGACCCTTACGCAGACTAATTTTGCCCTGTTGGCAGCTGAATACATTTCTAGTGTTCCACCACTCTTTAATCACTAAGTTTCTATTTCTGTAAAGCTACAAATAACAATACTAACAAGTCATTACTTACGTAGGGAGAATGCTAACAGTGTTTCCTTTAGGTAAAGTGAAATCACCAGCATCTCTTCCCACAACAATAGCATTGTAGGCCAAAGTATTATTGCTCGGGTTTCTCAGGCGCACCTACCACAACAAAAACAACATCAGCCTATTTTTACCCATTTTTTTGGACTATAAAAAGTGTGTTCTGCAGGTAAATCCCAAAATACAAACTAAGGATATCACAAAATAAGAAAGTACTTCAAATAACTGGGTAGATAATTTTCTTCACAAAGGAGTGTAGATTTCCCAGGGACTATCCAACCTTAATTTTTGAGAGTACTGTGTACACTGCACTCCTGTGCCTGTGAATCTCTTATTCTTCTCTTTGATCTCAGATTTGTCAAATCTGTAGATTTTTTTCATGTGCTTTCAAGCATAGGGAAAAAAACAGAAGTGAAATCCCAAGACTGAAGAGAGTAAGAACAGAAAATGCACACTTTCATCTTCTGTATTTACTAGTCAAGTGACACGAAACCTATTAATCCTTTACTGTAGTTTACGCATAATATAAACACATATATACACACAGTGTTCTAACTTTGCATTACTATGAATCTAAATCCAATAGTATCAATACCTGCTTCACAATAGTTGCATGGAGAGCCCCTGTAAATTCTATACTGCTCGTGGGTAAGTAGTATGGGAGAGTCTCATACAGGTGGACGCACAAAATGAGCATCATGATAGGGTTTGGATCACAGATATCAGTGGCCTAATATTGAAAACAAAACAAAACAAAACAAAGAAAAAGAAAAAGAAAAAACAGATGATCAGTTAAAATTTTGCTTGTATAGCCAAAAGATAGGAAGAAGAAGAAAAAAATTTAAGTTAATTCTTATTATACAAACATTTTTAATCTAACCTGTAGTAATTGGATTATTCTCATGGCTAATATGAATATGAATCTTATCACTGAACAAAAAAACCCTAATTAATGAACATCACTGATATGGTCTTGTGATAAACCTAGGGTAAAAATTAAGCTCAACTTTTTTCCCAAAGGTTCAGCAGAAACAAATGCTAATTTTATTAAATACAGCGTATCAGAAAAAAGCAAGCACACTTTACTGTCTGGAAAAACATACGTCTTTACTACCTTAAAATAAATTTAATTTTTTTTTTATGTAAAATACTATCCCAAATACTCCTACATATGGTTTTGCAACTTTTTATGAAGAAATTTCACCTTCCAAATAACAACAATATAGTTGTTTCTATTGCAGATACTTTAATACTTTTGCTTTATAAAAGGTAGCAAGTATTTCTGCAGGTTAAATATTTAAGTTTCAGAAATGAATTTGAGCAGCAGCTGCAAAACATGTAAAACTTTAGTCCTCAGCAATTCTGGTAAGTCACTGAGGAGAGTGGTAAAATTATTTGCCACAGAGTATGAAAAAGGGAGAAAAAAAACATTTACTCTTCTGGACTGTCTTTAGTGTTGCAGGAGGGATGTATGGACATATTTATCCTCTTAGCTATCTGAATAAATTTTTATTTTCAAGTTAAAGTTTAAATAAAGTTTTTGAGGTAAAGTTCTCCTGCTTTGTGCCCAACCAAGCAGCTCATCCTACTCGCAGCAGTTCTCACACAGCTCCTCCTCCAACCTTCCAAGAGAGCAAGTACATAACTGGGCACTGAGGCACTGATCTCAAGTTTCACTGCAACTCTCCACGGCTTCCTAGATAATGTTTGTCCTTGTCATTCTTAAGATTAATTTCATCTACTCTTCATGCACTGATATAATCATATGTCTCATCTTTTTTTTCCATTTAATTCCATCACCACTGGTTGAAGATTCAAACTTTAGGATGCATTCACTATGCAAAGTAAAAAAGATTCTTCTGTGCCAAAAGCTTTAAATCTGAAGCCTGAAAAGTATTCTGATTTTTCCATTCATTTATCTCAGTGATGGCTACTGTATGTTAACCATCATTCCAATCCGGCTGTGGTTTTACACCCCTACTTTTCACTCTTCCTGCATTTTCAATCCAGATAGAAAAGATGCCAGAGTAGATCACCTGTTGAAGACTTTCTTCTGCCACCTACTTCTTTCTACCCATTTCCACTTAGATCAGAATTTATTCTCTCAGAAAATACAATTCTATCCTGTGATGAATAAATAAAATTCCATTTGTGTCATTTATCTACTAGTCTAAGACCTAAATTTTAAAAAAATGCATTTCTTAGCAAGATTCAGCAGAAAATTCTGGATTCTAACTGGATGTCCAATATTTACACAGTCAGTGAATATTCTTTGCTTTAAATAATATGTTTTCAAACAATAGTAGTAATTATAAATTAACAATAATAAATAATAAAGCCTGAAACAAATTTCCTTCACTGGCTATTCCCAATCACTGCACCTTCTAGCCTAATCTCTTTGTCACACACATTCCCTCCATGTTGCTGCTATTCATCATCCTATCTTGCAATACTTTACTTTAGGCTTTCAGCTGAACCTTCTTCAAATCAAAGCATTTTAAAACTTAAAAATATCAAACATGAATTAAAAATACGTAGAAAGCCACCACTAATACTCTAGGGTTGACTTCTAAGTCATGATTAGAAAGTAGAAACCATTTCCTGCCCAAAGTACTTCATCTTAAATCTACACCTTAATCCTTAAAAGGATTTTAAAGCCTTGAACTCCATTAAAAGTGTCATTTAAACCTGAAGCTGAAGACTTGCAGACAGTTGAACTTCATTTTACAGATTCTTAGATTTTTAGATTGAAAGTTCCAGCTGTTCCAGACCTAACACGTCTCAGCTTGTGCTGTTAAATAATGCAAATGTCCTGAGAGTTCAAAAGCAGTGATTGCCTGAGTCAAGAACTTTGCCAATGCTGTTGGAACATTTTAGCCTGCTAGATTTCAGAGATAAAACTATCAGAAAATTCCCTAACTAAGAGAGTTCAGCAAAAGGATTCATGTATTTTGCTACTTTTATCACCACATAACAAGATTGTTCAGAAATTTCTACAATAGCCTTAGGAAAGTATATATGAATTTCAATAAATCTATGTAAAATTTACCCTTTGAACTAAAATACAGACCTTGAAGATCCAAGATCTTTTTCTGACTGATTGTGTATCTTTGTTTAAATTGTTAGTCTGTAAGAAGTGGATTGTCCCACTTATTGTAGACAATTTAAGTCTTAAAACAGGTACATTAAGGAGAATATCCTAAAATTCTGCTTTCACATCTTATGTGCTCAACACCCTTTCCATATCTGGCATCCAGCCTTTGCCTTCATGTGCTGAACTGCCTGATTTTCTTAATAAAAGCTGAGGCAGAATATGTCTTTGTTTTGAGCATTACACCCAGATTACTTTTTTGCTTCCTGTCAGTTACAAGTATGGGAAGCAGCAGATTTTCTTTGTTTAGCCTGCCATAGCAAAGTCATTTCTAACAGAGTGATCTGTATCAGGAAGCGACAGCAAGGCAGCAGCTGATACAAATGGAAATAGCAGGGTTAATTTTTCACTGTAGTCGCAACATAACCAAATGGAAATGAGAAAAAAAGCTGTAATTTAGCTTCTTTTTATACTACTCTGCCCATACAAATAAGCTCTATCTCTGATTCCTAATGTCATTAATTCCTGTGGAAAGCCTCCTCATACACTTTCAAATACTGTGTCTATTCTACTGCATCTCCTGCTCTTCCAGACAGCCCAATATATTCCCAGAGATATAAATAACTCACAAATGGACAGTTAAAGAAATGCAGACCAGGAGCAGGAGAAAACTGGGTTTGGGGACAACAAAAATAAGAAAGGAACAATATCTAACCTATTTAAGGTCACCATATATAGAAAATTTGCAGCCATATTTGCAGGTCAATAAAAATCACAGAGATGTAAGGCATGTTTACTAAACACATACAAGAGATTTCAAGCAGATCCTTGATGGCAGAAATTATCGATATTGTATTCCTCTCCACAAAAGGACACCAGAAGCTGATGGTTTCAAGGGAGTGCTACTCTCACCAGCACCCAAAGTTGCTGACTGATGACAGTGTGCATCAAACCTGGGACTGAACTCTCATGGGCCTTCATGGTTAGATGCATGTAACTGTCCCCAGACATTCATATAATTTTTTTCACCACTTCTATTTATGATTAAGTGCATGATGTTTGTTCTTAAACATATTTTTCTAAATTGCCTTCTGATAGTAATAATGAATTCCATTTGAGTTTTCACTGTGTGATTTAGGATGCTAAAATCTGAGCTGAATTAATTTATGTTCAGTTAGTTGTGCATGAGTGATTCTACAGAGCAAGGAATTATGGAAATTACTTCTAATTAAGTCTATTCATATGAAGCATTGGTTTTGGTTTCCATCATATAGTAACACATCCTGAAACAAAACTGTTTCACTACAATCTCAGCTTAACTGGGTGTGCAACACTACTATACAAAAAATTAAAATAAAATATTAGTATATATAAGAGATGCAAGTTTAAAATCACCTACCTTTATGTCTATATCCAGACCAATAGTATGCAGAGCCTTCACAATCATCAAGGAGTTGTGCAGAAGCTGTTCGTATGTTATTGGATCAGTATACATCTTTATGAAGTGAGTGGGAATCTAGACAAAACATAGAAATCAAACTCAACCTTCCACGAGGCAAAACTACTGATTTTGTATTTTTGCTCATTCAGCAATCAAGTATATCTAAATTTTGAACTGAAATTCCCTGTTAAGTATAAACCCAGTAAAAAGAAAATTTAATACTGAAATAACTCCCCATGACTTGTTAAATGTTGGGGTGATTTTTTTTTCTTCTTAAAAGTCCCATAGGCCAAGAGTTGCTGTTAAGAAAACTTCCCTGTCCAAGCACCCAGGAGCCACTGGCAGCCACCTGAGCTGGGACTGAAGGTCTCTTGCAGTGGGAGGCTGCAGTGAGTGATGGATGCTCTGCCTGACTCCCCACACACCCCACTCTGACACTCAGACAAGGTTCCCTTACTGGCTCATCCCTAGGTTTCCCACAGCAGAGTCTCAGCCATCTAGATCCTTAAAATAATTTAATCTTAGTGCAACAACAGAAGAACCCCTCGAGCTGGTGTCTCTGAGGAGGGACCCCGTGCAAAGGAAACCCTGGGCTTGAACACCCTCAGTGTGAGTGTGCCAAATCTGGGCTCTTCCTGCTGGATCCTGTGTCTCTGGTCACCTGGCAGTGCCTCAGGTCCCCAGAACCTCTGTTATGCAAAGGGTCAGTGCCAGGTCTCTCCTGGGCTCCATCCCCCAGAGCTGCAGCTCACAGCACAGCCACACCCCAGCTCCTGCACTCAATGCACTCCCCAGCACTGCGAAGGAGAACAAGGCCTGAACAAACACACTGACATGAATAAACTGCATAAAACTCGCACAATGTTAAAAAACCTTCTTACCAAATATGGACAATAAGTTGCCATCTGTGCTGCCAGTACCAGACCATCCAGAAGATCTTGGTCAAAATTCACTATCCATCTCATGGGTGGTATTCCACCTGATTAAAACACAGTGCAAAATTCATGGGACTCTCTTCTCCCCAAGATGTCTATTTTGTTCTAGATAGACATGATAACTATCAGAAATCACTGAGTAGAGGAAAGAACACAAGATGGAAACATCCATTCACATGTAGAATTTCACTGGCATATTTCTATTTCAGAGCTGTTGCCAAAAACTTGAAAAATCTCACCCTGGAATATTGTAACTATTATTCACTCTGCTGCAGCATGTAAGAGTATTCACCACAGCAGAATGGAAAACAAATAATCTTAACCTCATAGATTAGGAGCCTAAATATGTAAACTTTTTATTACTATAGGCCTAACATTAACAGAGCTACTGAAACTCATGAAAATATGCAGAAATCCTTTAAATGTAATTTTTTATATTTCTAATGTTTTTATTAAAATAAAACTGATTATTAAGACATTAAATGTAGTTTATTTAAAATTTCTTATTTGAAGCATCCATATCTTAAAACATAGCATTTACACAACTTTACAGTCTCAGGTCCAAGCTCCCAAATTTAGGAAACACTTTAGATTTCAGCCAATGGCAAGGTTTTCAGATAGACTGGGGCATTTCTCCTATGGGGTAAATTATATAGCTTTCACTTCACCATTACACTTAAAAAAATTGTTCAATCCACAACAAACCCCTGCACCTGTCCTACGCAAAATCTATCATTATGCAGAAAAAGATCAGACATTTATAGACTACAGTTGAGTCATCATCAAAAAACTGAAATGTCTGACTTCACATCAACTAGCAATTGTGTGTATTCATACAGCTTTAGTAAGAAAAGTAAGAAAAAGCAGCAGATGCTGCACAAAATTAAAAACTAAGGTCTGTAAATCCATCTGAGCTTAACTCTGTGACTTTGGTAATGATTTTAGTTTGCCACTGCCTCAGTGTGGTGATGTTTAGGCTTGGCCCAAAATCCCTTATTGTTTTCTATTCATGCTGTGAATCAATTCATGTAATATTATTCTAAATATTCATTAAATATATTTTTATTAAATGTATTATAAAAAACAACCAACAGTATTTAAAAGAGTATTTGCATGAATATTTTATTTTCTTTAAGTTTTCAAAACAAAATTAAAACTTGCATTAATCTCACTGTGTCAAAATTATTTTTTCCTTGTTTTTAAACTGAAAGAACTTTTTCAAGCAGAAAACGCAACTTTCAAGTCTTGAACCCTCCATATTGGAAGGTACCCAAGATGGAGTCTGACTGGATGTATAACACCTTCTTGTTACTTCTGACAGGAAGAGATTATAGTAATATGGGCCTCAGCATCTAAATTGTAACAGTATAAATTTTAACTCAATTCAGACATCCATTTTACAAGTATCTACAGTAAGAGACATTCATTTCATCCCATCTTCTTGGTAATCTGCTTGCAGTTATTTAAAAAATATTTACTGTAGTCACTGCAAAAAAAATACTTTAAAAATAGTAAAATACATTTTAGAAAGCATAGTTTCTTCCTAAAAAGTCAGTCCTTCTAACATAAATACATCATTTTATTGATCATAGTTGGGACCTATAAAAATCAATAAACGGTCTTCTTTTTTTATTTACAGAGTTCACACTCACTCTCAGCACACAATATCAGTATTTTTAATAAATCATCATTTTCAAATTTTTATTTTTTTTAAATAAATAATATTTTCTTAGAATTAACTATTTCTGCTTTACTAAGTCCAACATTGAATTATTCTTCTGGTTAGTAATCTAGATTAATTTGCTGAGCATGGTTATGGAAACTCATTAAACCATATGTAACTTCATTTTTTATCCTAATTATACTTTAAATATACTATTTGCTGCCTTTATTCTTCTGGTGGGAATATTACGTGAGCACACTTAAGCAGTAGGAGTTGTGCCTGTATCACAGAATCACAGAGCGGTTTGAGCTGGAAGGGACATTAAAGATCACCAAGCTCCAAACCCCAGCCATGGCCAGGGACAGCACACCCAGCACTTCTGCACTTTGTTGTGTTCTCACTAATCCCTGCTTTCATGCTGCCAGAATTGTCTGTGTGCCAACAAAGTACTGGGGAGCAAAGCTGGCTTAAAAGAAAGAGCAAAAAATTCATTTACTGTTCAGTCTGGATCACTCAATCCAGTTTTGCCATGTAGACACATAAATGTGCCAGTGGAAATGAAACATGGTAGGACAATTTAAAAAAAAAATTTATTGAGCTATAGCTTTATAGTTGTATAAATGGGAGCATAAAGAAAAAACCCATTAAGAGAAATATTTTCCCATCTTAGCTAATTAAATATTTCTATAAGCATTTCTGTTGTTTTTCAGTTAATCCTTCTATCATCAATCAAACTACTTAATTCAAAGGCTTGTGAATAAATTAGTCAGAAAACATAACGTATTTTTCCTAATTATATCAAATCTACCAGAACATCTGCCAGCTAACCACTCCACAGTAATTAAGTTTTTAAATAGAATTAGTCAATTTTAGTAGAAATAAACAATAGAAATCAGAATTATTACTCAGGACACCTCTAAGCATGTAAATATATTGAATTTCATTTGCACAGGCATTTCTTGTAAAAAAAAAAAATTCAAGTGGAGCTTTAAGATTAAGATTTTCATCCAATGTAATGATAAAAACCTGGCCAAAAGTAGTTTCAAACATGAATGATAACAGGTATCAAACAACTCTATGCGACTGGGGGCAGGGGGAGAGAAAATTGTCCAAACTTTCATTTCTGAATTGAGACAGATTCCTGCTACTTGCTACCTTCATCCCAAAAGGGCTGGCTACAAATTTTGATAACACCAAGACTAAAATGGCACATTCTCAATCTCCCACTAATGAAGAAGAGTGAGACAGAAGCCCCAGTTAGGCAGATAATGAACTGTGCTCTGCATTTAGACTAATGAGATTGGGAAAACTGGGGACTTGGAGTTATGAAAAGAAGAAAAGGCAAAAAAGAAGCATTTCCAAAAAGGTGAAAAAAGTTCATAATCGGAGGAAAGATTTTGGAAGTGGGACAGGATTCTGAAGATCAGAGAGGTGCACAGAGACAAATGCCACCGCGTGTCCAGGGACTTTGGACAGAGGTGAGCAGCAGCACAGCAGGAAGTGACAAGACTTTCCCTGATGTTCCAGTGGCCCCCCTGGCACAGGGAGAATGTGAGCAGAGTGCTGTGGGATGTGTGAAATTATCAAACAGGGCAAGAGCTGCTTCTACAACATACCCAGGATCCCGGCCCCCCACAGGGTGTTTTGTACTCTGTCTCACCCAGGACAAGAGGTGAAAACACTTGGTAAAAGAAAATAACCAAGCAGGGTTAGCTTGGAGTGGATGTGCAGCCACTTAGGAGCACACTCAAACACTTGTTATGGTTATGGAAACCCAAAAATATACTGCAAAAGGCCTCTGCAAGGGCTCTGAAGTGAGAGTAGTTGTTTCATTTGCTGATTCCACTCAGCAGCAAAGGAAGTAGCATGCACAGTCAATTCAGTGATTAGGGACCAACTTAACTCTTGAATGTATTTACTTTTAATAGGTTTGCTGGGTTGGTTTTTCTCTAACTTGGTATCATGTTGCATGCATGTAGCAACCAAGCATTAAGAGCATTGTCTCCATCTTCCTTGTGATAGGCTAAGCAAACTCTTGAAGACACACTGCTTGCTTCATTCATGAAGCATTTCTACATAGAAGCAGCAAAGTTTTGCCATAGCACTCTAATTATTCACCACCTTTTCTTTTATAAATTTGTTTTAAAGTAAGTCCAGATTCATTGAGGTTTTTAAAACTTGATGTTCTTACCCGAATGAATCAATAGAAAGTCTACAAGGTTTTGCAATGATTTTTTTCCCATTTAAAAAAACCACAAAAAACCCCACCCACCAAAATAAAAATTTTGTTTATATTTATTAGTAGATTTGAAGCCTCAAGAATTTTTTTGTGGGATATGAAAACTATTTTCCAAATTGAGATAATCAAGAGAATACCTACAATTCTACACCAAAATGACACACCACTCATCTGCTGGCAGAATACCAAGCAACAGCCACCATAAACTCCTCTAGGTCAATTTTTTTTTATTTCTTTGACATATAAATGATATGATGGAGCAAGGAAAAATACTACACATTTTAACTTTAGTAACATTTTGATTACATTCTCTGTCACAGAAAAGTAATGAAAATGCACCCTAGGAGAAAGATCCTTTAAAGCGAAGCACAAACTTCACTGAAAAACTGTAACTCTAAATGCTATCTCCTGTCCACAAAAAAATCCTAGATTGTGTACTTTCCAATATTTTCATATGCAATTTTTAAAAATTGCACAAAATTAACTTACTCCCATCTGGAGATAATATAAAACAGATTAAAGAATTGCCTTTGGGAAGAAAAATTGGTTGCAAATATTCATGAGGAAAGGACTATAATTTAAGCTCTTGAACAACTGGAGTAATGATCTGAAACAAATGGGATGAAATCCAATAATGATGCTTTCAGCACACTACAATTAATTAAGAATAATTCATTACACAAGTGCTAGATGGAAAATTAGATAGAGAGAACTTCTGCAGAAAAGAATCTGGAGAAAACAGTAAATCCAATACTGAAAAAAGGCAAATACTGTGTTAGCTTGCACCAACAGGAGAGTTGCATATTAAGCACACAGACCAATCTTTTCAATTCATTTCTAGTAAAGTCTCACCTGGTACAGAACTCAACAATGGGCACCAAACTTCAAGAAAAGGAGCAACTACAAGGGTTTACAACAAAAAAACCCTGAGCTGAGTACACTGAAAGACTGAAAGAATAGAAATATTTTGCCAAGAAAGGGGACAGAGAAACTGGAGAAGATAACAATCTGCAAATATGTATAAAGTTAGAAAAGCAAAGATTAATTACACACCATATTTTAAAAGAGAAAGGATGGACTTAACCCAGAATTTCCCATGCTAAAGTTTATGTTAGACAATAGGAAACTCTTTCAAATGGAAATAAGTGGGGAATTCTGGCAGATACTACCTTAAGTGGATTGTGGAATCTCCTTTTTCAGAGTTTTTTTACAACAGCCTAGGCAAACACTCATTTTGTACATTACAGGTATATTCAGATTAGTCTTTGTACATGAGAATAAAGCAGATTATTTCTGGTCTCATTCTCCATTTCTGAGATTTACTGTGGGGTCTTTTTAAGTTTCACTTTTATTAACTGATCAATCATCTGGAGAAGCAGAAATATGATGTATTGGAATTATCTGGATAAGAAGACCAGTGCCACCACTGTGATACTGCACAGTGTAAAAACTAGTCTTATACCAAGGATTGAGACACTTAAAGGATTAGATTTAGTTTAATCTACTAAGTTTAAAAGTTATTTTATATAAAAAAGTAAGAACAGCAATAAATCTTTAAATAAAGTACTCTCTTGTGAAGCTTGTTCTGCTGTTTTCACAAATAATAAAAAATTTGAATTCTCTCCATCACTTAAAAAATCCTTCTAAGGAGGCACAAGATATACCAATGATAAATCTTCTGTTACATAGTCTAAAGCAATTTTTTCAATTTCTGAGTTACTGAAAAACAGAGGAAAAAATATACAGAGCTAGGCTACTATTGTATGAGGATTTTCAAATAAACCAAATACATTCTCACAAAAATCTTGAAACAGATGGCCTTTTGTGATTAAAGGTATGAAACAGGGCATTACAAGAAATTAATAAATTAGACTAAGTTACAAAGAGTAGCAATGGAATGGTGCTACGAGAGCAGTCTGTATAAGTAGGCATGACACCAAGAGCAGGAACTAGACGTTGTTAAATAGCTTAGTTAAATACACAAAATTGTCAGCAAAGGAAGATCCAAGTTACAGTCTTAAGCAGCAAACTCAAAACAAAGTATTTTACACAGAATAGAGATTTTAAATTCACTTATTGCTTCAGAATATTGTGCTACTACAAGTCTGCCCACGTTGAAAATACAATTAAATTTGCAGAATGGAAAGCTAGTACAGCATTACTCCTCCATCTGAAAGAGTCCTGAATTTCAAAGCAGGAAGTCTCAGAGTATGTGTAAAGCACTTCTGTACATTTGCAGCATTACTCATCTCTAACCAACTTCTGTTGAAGGTAGAATACTGAGCTACGTCGACCTTTAATGTATCACGGTACGTCCTTTCAATGTAATAAAAATGGTTTATATTATTATATAGCAAATTCTTACTCTGGAATCTGAAAATCTCTGGATGTGGAACTAATCTATAGCTATAATCATACCCATAGTCCTGTTTCAGTAGCTTAAATCTGGCACTGAATAATACAAGCATTTACAGAAGAAATACGTAGCAATAACCTTTTCTGTACATGCTAACCTTAGAACCAGGACAAGCTCTGAAATTATAGTACTGAAGTATACAATCCAGAGCATAAGAAAGATGAGATTAAATATGCCTTTGATTATTTTTGAAAAGGCTATTATTTATTACTGAAAATTTAAGATTAAGAGATTGATAAAGTATCTGCCTTCAGAACATACAGCATGCTACATTTATCTTAATGTGGCAAACAAGTCTAATTTTATTAGAGATTAAAGAAAAATTACAGTTCCTACATTCAGGCAGGATGCAGGACTCTTGGTCATCAAAAGTGATAATTATTCATCTAAGAATACTGAAATATTACTGACAGACCACTGTCAAGTCATAATTCTAAGCAGAAAAGTTCAAGAAGCACCACATGGGGCAATAACAGAAAAATGGAGATGCTGGGGATGTCTCATTTATTCCCATCTGTTGCAGAACACTTTTACCCTGAGGCATGCACATTCATCTTTCTGCTCCTAAAAAAAAATTCCTATAGTCTTTCACTCTCTATGCAGTTTTGTTTTATTTTCAATGATTCTTATCCTCAACAATATCTTAAATTGACAAATTTCTGAGGGTTTTATGCATCACGTAAGAGCAGCATTACCTTACTTGGTCTCCATCTTGTTGGCCTCCAACAGAAAACTTCCAGCACCAGGGTGAGGAAGCCCTACCCAGCCCGTGTGGCCCCCCAGGACCCTGAACATCCCATGAGCTGGACCAGTGCTGCAACCAGGGCTGCTGACCTCTTGCTTTCTCTCATTCATTTCTCTTTTGCTCTCTTTCTTTTCATCTCATCTCCTTATCCAAAACCCACTGCCACATTCTTACATAGTAGGTCAGGGACTAACATCCATTTCCATGCCAAGTGTGTGATTTACTACTAAAATTCTCTGAGTTTTTGCAGACCCTGACTTTTGTTGTTCCTTTCAATCATGAGTATTTGTGAATCTTGGGTGCTCCTTCCACCTTAAGGGTGGGACCTCACATCATGGCATTTCCCTTATAGGTAATTTAGATGTAAAATGCTCCAAATCACAGCAATTTGTCACAGCATTGCTGGCTTCTAGACTGGCCCCACAATGATTACTATAATGCCTGTGTTTTGTTATTTAGTAAAAAAAAACCACTGCTCTCAATGAAATTTATCGTTTGATACTTAAAATGAATTAACAAAATCTTTCTCAAACTTCACAGTCTGAAATTGGTTTTCTCCTCAAAAAATATCTGAAGTTGTATTACTAAATCCTCAGCTATACCACACTCAATATATATTATTTCTCATGCATTGCAGGAGTAGCATTAATCACACAAATAATCAGAATGCATATTTATTCCAATTAACATACAAACACTGCCAAGTTCCTTGTTCGGCTGAAAGCAGAATTGCTGTTCAGACATCTCACAGTGTATTAAAAGTAAGGAAACAGAATTTCTTTCTAAGCATTTTTTCTGATCATTTCTCTTTAGAAAATTATGTTTTTGAGGGCCAGCATATGTTTATATACATATATGCATTTTTTCATATAAGCATACATGTCTAAAAACACACATAGGTATATATATGTATGCATACATGTACACACAAAAATATACAAAGGCCTAAGAGTTTAGGCTTTACTTTCTTTTTTTAAGATCTTTTTGACAGGTTTTCAAATATGAACACTTTGAATGTTTTCAATATAGAACTCAAAGGATTACCTTTTTTCACACTTTTATTTCCCTGAATGTGCATAATGCCAGACAATATAAATTGTACAAAACAATTTTTTATACTACTCAAAAAATCTAAAAAGCTAAACAAAACAAGAAGTTCTGCTTATTTCTCAATGGCATATGGACTTTACACTCAGAAAATAATTATTTGTCTCTTTTTCCTTAAATAAAGTTCTGATATGATCTTGTGGGTTTTTTAGCTAGAGGAAACAAACATGGAGTGTTCAAATCAACAAAGAAAGGCAAGCAGGACTGAAAAGCCCATTTATTGGATACCATATTTACAGCTTATGTTTCATTCTTATGTTCTGCTGTGCAGATCATGAAATATAACACAGAAAAATTTTGAAGTTTAAAACTTTTCTAATTTATATTTCAGGAAATATTGTCCAGGATTTTTCACTCAAGAACAGTGTTCTCTTTTTCTCTTTGTTGCAAGTCACACTTTTTATAATCATTATAGCAATTCATTAGATAGTCTTTTCCTCTTCTTTAATTCAGCTTTTTATTAAGCAAGATTCATTATTTTGAAAAACACTGCTTTGCATTGATTCTAATTGAAAAAAATTGTGCATTAAATCAAACAAGATTCTTCCCTTCCACCCTTCAAAGCATGGAAGTATTCTTTAACTCTAGTTTCTCAATTTTCTCTGAGAACTATTGAATTGAGAAGCAAAAATCAATGGACTCCCTAAATATCCTTCCTAAAAACTGGGGAAAGGAGAGAAGACAGAGGAAAAAGAACAGAGAAAGAAAAATTCATGAAAACAGGAAAAAAAAAAACCTCTGAATTGCTAAGTCAGAAACAATCTTAAATAAAAGTTCTACAGAATCAGTTTTAAAACAAGAATTCTACTTAACTCTCATACAATTTTGTGAAGATATGTAATTACACACTAAAATATCTCCTTCCCTAACATTTTAACTCAGATGTCACGCTGAATTGATATCATAATTAGAAAATACAAAAATTAAAACCACAAAACTCTCAAGCTCAATAACAGTGAAGTGAATAAAATGCATAAAACCCAGAAATTTCCTAATTGGAAGTAAGAATCTTGCAAGATGCCACTGTGCCTAAGATTGCCAGACTCACCTACGTTGGCAATGGATTAAAATTTCTCTTCCCTCTTAGGCAGATTTTCCCAGTAAAGTGAAGATGTATCTGCTCTGGGGACAGCTCTTCAATCTCAGACATAGATTGACTGTTCAGGTATTGCTGATATTTACTGGCTGTCATCTTGTCTAACCATTTTTTTTTTAAATATAGAAATACCTATTCTTTTCAAAATCTTCCTGGAACACACTGAAGAAAATTTCCTATATCCAGACACATAATTTATCTTTTTCACCATGGTAAGAGTCATAATTAATAAGGAAGAGACAGCTTCTCAGAAGACAATTTAATTCACAAATCTGCAAGATTTTCTATTGTTTATGGACTACAGGATTTGAATTACAATATTCCAGTACTCTAGCAACTCTTTAAGGGTTTTTCCTGACTTACTTTTTCATGCTATTAGCAGTTAGTCTTTCAGAGAGAAATGTTGAAAAGAAACATGAAGATAAGGAACATTAGAAGATAAACTGAAAATTTATTATGCTCAAATAACCAATGCTTCCTCTGTTATCATTATTATTATCCATATAATGCCTTAAGTGGGCACTGACTCTTATATTTCACATATAATTGTAGTCTCACCATAACAGGCATAGCTGCATTTCACAGTTTTATGGCATTTGGACTCAAGTTCCAACATTGTTTTCCAGTTTGTGGCCTGCCCTTCCAAAACACATGCCAAGATGCTTTTAAAATGCATTTATTTTTCAGTAGCAGTAAGGAGAGAAGATGTGGAGACCCTAAACTCCTTGCTAATGTCCTCTCTAAGCTATTAAGATCTTAATTCTTGCAACAGGACAGTTCTGATGAATGGCATAGTTATCTCCAACTTTACAAGAGTGTAATAAAGATGAATATTTGAAACCTCTCTGCACTGCAGTAGCTTAGGCTTTTCTCACTGTCACATTAAGAAGCTTAGGTATCAAAGGAAAGACTGAGAAATGTGGTCTGGATTGATTTATTTAGTGGAAATTGATCACCTAACAGACTGTTTTGAGCTGAAAACAGCAGGTCAATACATTTTGCTAGTCAGGGCTAAGTATTCAAAGCAGAGTGTTTGGATGGTAATATGCAGGAACATAAATGTTAAGCAAAAAGTGGTAATTGCTCTCTGATCTGCACTGTAGTAAGAATTGGAAAACAAACAAACAAAAAAGCCTAATCCTTCTCTTAAAATTAGCAAATAATAACAACCAAAATTCAAAACTGAAGATATTGGAGACTTTCAGCTGAGCTGCATGAACACTTAATATACTCTGACATTTTTCCTTATGACATCTAATTTCCTCTGGAAAAGCCTGCTTAAATGCTTACTTTAAAGCTAAGATAATTTAAAATGTCAAAATATCTGAGTATAAATTTAAAGATTAACCTTAACACCATAAAACTTAAAGGACCAACAGTATATCAGAATATTAAATCTGCCAAGGTATATAGGCTCTTCGCCAGTGCATGAGGAAAAGAAACAAATTCAGACTAATGACCCCTGGGAGATATTACTGGTCACCAGACTCCAGCCAGACTTTGTGCCACTGACCATAACCCTTTGAGCCTGGCAGTTCACCCTAACTTCAGTCTACCTCACTGGGCTCTTAACTGGCCTATACTTTGATTTTGAGGATGTTACAGGAGGCTGTTGAAAGCCTTGCCCAAGCTGAGACAAATAACATCCATGCTCTCCCCCTGTCCACTGAGCTGGCCATGTCATCATGGAGGGCAATCAGGTTGATCCAACATGATTATCCCTTTGGAAATTCAGGGCAACTACTCACAAAAGTGTTCCTGTGTTTTGTATGCTTGGTAATGTTTGCAAAGACATTCACTCCATCAGCATCCCAAGTGACAAGATAAGGGTGACTGGTTTTGAAGCTTCCTGGATTCTCTTTCCAGATGGGAATGAAATCTCTTCCAAACTTTCCCTCCTCACATTGACCTGACCTTTCCAAGTCTGTTGAATGTGACCCTGTAATGACACTGGCCTCTCAGCACTTGGTGAACCCCACTGGGTCTCCTGGGTTTGTGTTTGTCCAGTGGCTCCCTAATCTGATCCTCCTCCACCAAGGCTAAATCTTCCGTGTTCCAGACTTTCCCATCCATCTCAAGGGCATGCGATTGCTCAGTGCTCAATCTTAAACAGTAAAGACCAAGGTAAAAAAGAAGGCATTAAGTCCCTCAGGTCTTTTCTGTATTCTTTGCCTTCAGATTCTTTGCCTCATTTGGCAGACAGTACAGCACAGCAGCAGACACCAGGTCATTCTGAGGCAGCAAAAGCAAAACAAGTTAGAGGAAAGTCAAAGCTAAAACAGAGGATTCAAGGAGATACTGAGGCAGGTCATCTCTGAAACAAAACAGTGTAAAATTGCACAACTAAACGCTTTCATAATGCAAAGGCATAACAGCAAGACTATGAATTTCACAATTTTTAAGAATTTTATCTCATTTTTTTGATTATTAGATCTTTGCCAATGCTGATTTATGCAATTTGGGGAGAGAAATGGAAATAGAAGCAGAGGAAAAGAGCATGTTTATATGCATACATCAAGTTATTTCTGTGTGCCCTACAGAAAAGATAATACATAAGTCATGAACCAAAAAACCTATAAAAAGTTGATATAACAAGGCAGTATCTGTAACTTCCAATATGCAGGAAGTATATATAAACTCTGCCTTGTACTTCTCCGAAGTACAGAGAAGCATAATTAAATGAAATTGTAGGCGAGAACTGTAATGCAGATAAATGTCCCCTGGCAGTAACCACAGAATTCATCTTCACCTGTGACACAGAGTCAAAGCTACAATCAGATTTGGACTAATTAATATATCAACCTAGTGAGTTATCTGTACTGACAGCATGATTTAGCAGAAGTTATCATTATTTTCTGAGAACACCAATATTGTAATTAAATTGTTCTTTTTGGATGCCAATTTTGGGGAGCCTTTAATTGTAAAATAACTCTATTTTACAACTGTTGATAACTATATGATGACTTATTAAAAACAGATCCCTCATTTTTTTATTATAATTCATTACATACCCTTAGGCAACTAAAATAACACTTTCAATAACTGGCTCCTTCAATGAACATCTTCCACTTAGACATCTGCAGCTTTTTTGTCTGGTAATGTCCACTAGATCTGCACTTTAGGATTCAGATTCACTCCTCTCACCTTTAGAGGCTATAACTCAATTAAAAAGTTTAATGTTAGATAAGATATATTTTGGCACCTAGATTTTCCCCACTGAGCTCCCACAGACCAGAACAAGGCTAGCCATGCCTCAACATCCAGGTATTACTGGAGCCTCCAATCCAGAGAACAGACAGAGGGGATGAGGAATTTATCCATGCAACATTTACAGTGAGCCACAACCCTGGACTGACAGAACCATTCTCTCTGCAAGTTGTCATCTACACACAGGGGGCTCAGAAAAGCCCAGCAGAGCAGTGCTTGCATCTGTAAGAAAGCTCCACTAAAGCAGGCACAGATAATAAAAAAATATATATTGCAATTAAACCTACCTACTGCAGGGCGTGTTATTTAGCTAGGGAGCTCCCTGAGTTAATCACAAGATCACATCCAGACTATGCAAAACCAGCTAGTTTCTGCTGGATGCAGGAGGTGAAGACTAACATTTCAATCTTATCAGCAAAAGTATTCAACATATTTGAAATTAGCCACTACAATTTGCTTCTACAGAGGAAAATGAGAAAAGCAAAGGGACAGTCAAAGCATATGCAAGATAGAGATCCTGCCAAAATGAGACTTATGGAAGATGAAATCCAAATATATTATTCATAATTGAGAGAGGTCAGAAACTGCTTGAGGCAAAAAATGACAGCAGAAAATTTTTTCCATATGTGGCTTACGAGCCATTCTGGAAGTCATCCCTGCTTGTCACCTGACTAGCCTCACTTGGTGATCACCATGCACCCAAAATTACTGCTGAAAAAGGCAATTAAGTTAGGGTCAAGAAGCAAAAGGGAAAAATCATAAAAGAAAATAGAAGCAATCATTACTAGTGGTTGAACAGTTTATCAGATTTGAATACCAGAACTGCCTAGATCAGTCTTAAATGGAAAGGGTAATTTTATCTAGCCTTACTCAAGCAATCATGAGAGTCAACCCGCTCTTGCAAGCAGGACAAGATTTGTAATCTGGAACCTTGTCTCTACTGCCTTCCCAAATGTCACTGAATAAAGGACACACAAAAATATTCTAATAACTCTGAAAAAGTAGCTCTCAAACATACCACTATAAGCATATGTAGTAACAACTGTGTCTGACTATGAACTGTGAAACTATGAACAGGAATATTAAGATAATTACTGTTAGCACTTCTCGACAACATTAATGAAAAGAAGGAAGTGAGGAGGTTCACACCACCCTTTTTGCCTAGTCAAAAGCTATAAGAACACACAGAACACAGAAGATCCATCATGAACAGTGCTAATCAAGAGATGCTGATCTTGGAACACAGAAACACGAGGAAAGGAAATACATATGGGTAGGCAATACCTTATACCAAAAAATACTTTCACTGCCAAGTTGTCACAATATCTCTATGAGTAACAATTGCAGAAGTCTACAAAAGGAGTATTGGAAGAAAGAACATAGTGAAAGAATTATCTCACCTCTTTGACTATCTTTCCACACAATTTTTCGATTTTTCTCATAATGTTTATTCAGCCAGACGAGGATGGCTCGTTCATATCGAGAATATATATTACTGCATAAAGGATCTGATTTTATTTTTGGCATGTTCTGCAAGCTTTCCAAGCTCGATGGGTCAGAAACAATACGGGAAGAAACACGTGGAAGAACAAACACCTGAAATGACAAAAAATGTTTCAAAGCATGAACTTTAAAAAGAATTCTGAACTGACAGATAAGAAAAAAACGAACACTTCAAACTCAAAAGGTTTTCTAATTTAGGAAGGTTTAGGAAGCTGCACATTAGCACCCACATAACCACTACACAGGATGGTGAAAGGTCTCAAGGGCAAGACAAATGAGAAGCTGCTGAGATTACTTGGTTTGTTCAGTTTGGAGAAGGCTGAAGAGTGACCTCACCACAGTCTACAAATTGCTCAAGGGCAGAGGAGAGGCAGGTGCCAATCTCCTCTCTCAGATGATCAGCAATATGGACACAAGGAAACGGAATGAAGCTGCAACAGGGCAAGCTTGGATCTTAGGAAAAGGTTCTGCCCTCAGTGGGTGGTCAGTCACTGAACCAGGGAAGTGGTCATGGCATCAACTCAGAGTTCAGGGAGCATCTGGAGAATGCTCTTAGTCATATGGTTTAGTTTAGGTAGTTCTGTGAGGAGCTGGGAGCTGGACTTGGTGCTCCTCGAGTCTCTTCCAACTTGAGATATTCTCTGATTCTAAATGTTTTTTGTTTTCAACTTTTCTCCAAGTTTTGATGAACCCTGTGAAACCGCTAGGTCATCTGCATTCCAAGAATTACTGTGCATATTCTATCCAAAGCACTAACTTCTGAACTACTCACACTGATGTCCAGTGCAATCTATAGCCAACACTCAAATTGTATCTTTCATGATCCAGTTGCTTATTTAGGTCCAAATTACACTGATTGTTTTTCCTGAAAAGATTGATACTAAAGGCCTAAAATAAAAATCCAGGCAAAATTGTTTTTCTGGGTTGCAAGTGCAAGTGCATGGGTGGCTCATGCCCAGCCTCTCATCCACCAGCACCTCCAAGTCTTTCTCAGCAGAGCTGCTCATGATCTGTTCACCCCCCAGCCTGGACGGCTTCTGGAGGTTTCCTCAGCCTGACTGATATAAAATCTGTTTTAATCAAGTAATTTCAAGCTGCCCATTTTTTAGGGTTTCATCTCATGAGGAAAAAAAAAGCAAAACCCAAACAACAAAACATACATGCATACTATTAATTTTGGTGGGGTTTTGCTCTGTGCTAGTCTGTCATACCTATGAATACTACAGCAAATTGAAAGAACAGCAAAGTGACTCGTTTTCTGATAACTATGATTGCATTTTTCCACCCATGTCCCCATGTGCTCCTAAGTCTTCTGTCTCAACCCATGTACACACTCTGTTTCATGTCTATTTTTTATTGTGATTTCCCAATCAATAATCACATAATTAGAGAATAGATGAGTTGGAGGTGGCTCTGGAGATTGCCTGGTCCAAACCTCCTGCTCCAAGAACAATCAGAATGCTTTTGCGGGATTGCGTTCCACTGGGCTCTGGATATTTCCGTGGGCAGCCACAACCCCCCTCAGGGTATCCATTCTAGTGTGTGACCACTCTGACAGGAAAAAAGGTTTCTTAAGTTTACAGGCACTTCCTGCATCTCAGTTCATGCCTGGTGCCTCTTGCCACGTCATGAGGCACTAATGAGGAGACTGGCACTGCCCTCTTTACAACTAACCTCCCCTCAGGTATTGAAACATTTCTTAGATACACCCCCTGCTCGAGCCTTCTCTTCTCCTGGCTGAACAGACTCAGCTCTTTCAGTCTCTCCCTAAAGGACAGATGCTCCAGTCTCTTCAGTCATCTGTGGGATCCTTCATTGAAGTCACACTCCAGTACACCCATATCTGACTTGTACTGGGAAGACCAAATACTAGCTATATTTTTTAATCTATTTTCCATCCCTTGGAACAGAAATAAATAAATTTTCCTTTTAAGCACAGAAATGTTACTGATCAGTGATGAGCACATAAGTTTTACTTTGGAAAACATGACAACCAAGTTTTTCTCTACCATCAGTAAAAATAAAATTGAACAAAATTTGAGAAGTCTATACTGATCAAGTTGATAATATTTTGAAAGGAATAGGTATAAAAAATGCTTAGCTGTTTAAAAACTCCATTTGAATGTAAGGTAATAAATGCTACATTTATACATCTAGGCAATTATGTCCAGTGAAAAAGGCTTCTAAGCAGGGTAACAAAAGCATGACAGAGTTTTCCTTACTTGCACTAATATTTCTATAACACTTAATTCTACAAAATGCAGACTGTTCTAAAACAACATTTCCTACTTGGAACATATAAACACACTTATAAAGCTTTAAAGAAAATTAAAATATTCTCACTCTCTCTTTTTCCTTCTCTGTTAGAGAGAAATAAAATACTAACAAGTATTTAGTTTTAAACGCGTGTTTGGATAAAAATAAACCTCCAATATACCACAGATCTTTTCCAAAATAAAGCTTTTGGCCATCAGTTCCTCAGAATCTGGTAGTAAATATATCTGCAATTTACCTTGTAGATCTGCAGCAGCACATCTGTCCAAGCTCGTTTGCTTATTGCCTCGAACATTTTGCTCTCCAGAACGAAAATACGCCCGCCACTCAATCTGCCTGAGCTTCTCATGCTTCTTGCCTTCACTTCAGGTGTGACACACTTCAGATAAAAGGATGGGAATTTTTTTCAATATTCATGTCATCAGTTTGGATAGGAAATTCACAAGAGGACAATACTGAATCAATGGCATAAATGGATGATAGTATACTGATACAGTGACCAACATTAGAATTATTTGCAGTTTGCTGCTATCTAAGAATAAGAACCATAATAAAGAATTGACAGGAGTTGAAAGCAGCAATCAGAAAACAGGGAAAACACACAAAATACTTTACTTAAAAATGGTGAAATCTGTATGATAATCTGATCTCTACTTTAAAACATATCTGTTGGACATTAATATCAGGTATCAACAGTACCAGAAGGAATTGAAAAAAAACAGGGAGATCAATGTAAATGTTGGAGTCAGCTAGAATTTCTACTTAGTCCCCCCATGCGCTCAGATTTATGCAATGCAAAACAGTCACCACAGTAAGAACCCTCAAAGGACTGAAACTAAGCACTTGGGCTTAGTTAAAAAGAGAAAAACCACCAAACCTTCCTACCCTCAGTCCAGTATTCACTTCAGTCCATATCACATAATCTTCAGGTGCAAGCAGAAATTCTGGCAAAACATGAGAAAGATATGCTCCTTGGTTCCTGAAATCACAAAGCAGGAAAAGTTATTTAGAAAGAGGGTTTTTTTTAAGGGAAATCATTTTTTTTTCAAGTTGTTCAACCTTTGTGTAATCTCCTCTATCTGAATAGCCTCCGGACTAGTGATCCAGCTCCATTAATTGCTTAGATGAGCCTCCTGGATAGAAATTCATGTTCAATTCCTATGGCTACAACTACACCCTAAAAGAACATACAACTCTGGACAGATTGGCTTCTTTATGAGCATTGCTCTTCCATGAAGGATTTATTATAACACAAAACATCAAAACAAATAATATCCATTTCCATGTGAAAGCCAAATGACCAGTGTTGCATACTATCATCAGAATTAAAACCTGATGATGCCTTTATGTCTACAGTTTCATAGTTACAAATGATACTGGAAGTCTAATGGGTGTAAGCAAAGGTATTTCAAAACACTCCATGGACCTGCCATCTCTTCTCAAATTACTTATAAATTCAACAAGAAAAGTAATTGCTGCAACAAAAGGCAACTTCCTTTAACTGAATACCAAAAAAGTTAATTTCCAAGTGAAGAAAGACTATTCTTTATCTCAAATGACACAGTTTAAACAAATGTGCTAGAAAGAAAGGAACACAATGTAGAATTCTGAAGCTTATTTTTCTCAGGAAAGCAGAAAAACTTCCTGACTTTTAGGTCAGGAATATTATCATAGTATATCTAGATTTAAATTGTTCTCTAAAATGGTTAATGGGAATAAAAATTAAACTAGCATTTCTTCTTAAATAACCAGTCTTTCATTCAAATGAAATGATCATACTTTTCAGTACCATACAGTTGAAAATAAATTTAACTTGTACATTAAAAGTCAAATATCACCATTTGCAATTAGGATCATGACAAGTTATTACTCTTCTCACAGAACTAAATTTTTCTAGTAAGAGTACAATTTCAGTTTCCTACTTGGAAAATTATTTTTTATCTTTTCAAATTATTGAAATTTCACTTTTTTTTACAATTATCTAGCATATTTTTAAAACAAAAGTATTTTAACCAGGGACATAAAAATAGCACCAAGGTACCAGTCTGGTTCTAAAACTCACCATGTCTGAAATTCCCATTTTCCACTAACCCATCAACTCTGTTCCATGAAATCCCTTGTAAACTTCAGCTCCTCCCCAATGAAAAAATAAAAAAGCTATACAGTATTAATCTTGTCAGGTATCCTATCTTTCTTTAGATGTTTTTACTTGGCAAATACACAGGAATAGGTGCAATCTATAGTTTTCATTCCAAGAAAAGCATGTAACAAGGTCAAATATCATCATAGCAAAGCTCTGTATAACTGAATGCTCTCATAATTGGCTGCATTTTGCTACCGAGGAACACTGTCTTAACAAAACTCCATTCAGGTTAATATTAAACGTGGAACCAGTTATCCAAGATCAATATTTTCACAGTGTTAGGACATTTTTCCTCAAGACATAGTGCTTGCAACAACCTGGTTGTACTGTAAAATACCCAAGTTTTTCCTTTACTGCTGTGGTAATGCACCAAGGAAACCTTTTGACTGGAAGACAATAAAACTGATACTTGGAATGTTGCTTGAAACACTAAGCACCATTCACCTGCTTTGGTAAGTGGAAAATTTGAGATACAAATTATGCTTTATTTGAATCATGCTGACCAGAAAGTAGTGGCTGGTGTAAGAAAGCCAAGAACTATCTGCTGACTTTTCAGAAATCACAGTGAACGTGCAGGGATAGCACATCACAGATAAATCATTCATATCTCAGCAGGTTTAGATGTCTTCCCACCATTACACATAGTCCTGCCAGCAGTGGAGATATCAGACATTTTTGTACTATGATCTATAAACACCTGTGAGGAAATGTAAATATTCTAGATGATCCTAAAAAGCAGAAATAGGAAAAGTAGATCCATAAATGAGGGGCCACAAAGAAATCTTACAGAATTCACACAAACTAGGAGAGGCAGAAAACGAACAGGATGTGTCAAGCACAAAATGAACACCAAAATAATTACAGAAGAGTTCAGATTGGAAAAGACCTCCAAGATCATCAAAATACATATAAGCAAAGGAGTCCAGCTAGAAATGCTTTTCTCTGAAAACCTGTGGTGTTTTTCTTGGATTGGTATGGATTACTACTTCACATCTGATCATTTGACCTCAACAACCATCAGTGATCGAGGCACTTGTGTGCAGAAGCACTAGACTTAGCCTTGGCCAACTGGCTGCTGCTTCAGTTCTGCTCTGAATACATTCATGACTTAACAGCCAAAGCCCAGTAAAACTGATGGGTTTTTAATTAAAATTTAGCTATTAAAGAGCTTTAAAAAAATTCCCAAGAAGCACATTAGAAACACTTCAGTAGTTGTTTCCAATTGCTGTTATTTTTAGCAAAAAAGGGTTGGGATCCTCTTACCCCAAAACTCATTATTTTAAAGAATTCAACAAACGTCATTTATGCTAGTTTCAAGATTCCTAGATTCCTGAAAAAATCTCAGTGGGAAGACTGCACATAAGAGTCATCAGGCTCCACCAAGAACATCAGTGGAATGGTGAGATCATGAATGAAAACCTAGATCTGATTGTTCACTGAGTCTGTCTAGGAAGAAAGGTTACGAGTCATCTTTTGCAATTAAGGAAGCAGAGTTCCTGTGGAATTCCTGTGTTGGATATAACCCTACCAAAGGACACTTTGATTAGTTCAAACTCCAGATAACTTTGATAAAAATAAAGGTTAGAATATATACATCTTGTTTCACAAAAAGTATAAAGGAAACCCTAAACCCACTGTATACCATCCAGTTAGAACTAGGCTTGAAGTATGCTAATTTTAAGAATTAGAAAGAAAAGATGCATGCATGGATATCTCATCATACTTGTACTTACTTAAGGAAGAAAAGCAATTCAGAATGCTGCCAGTGGAGCTGGAACATTCTTTCTACTGGATCAGGGGGCAATGACTGGTTCACTGCAATGCCTGGTATTGGCTGTCCATTCAGATGCACTAGCATCTCATAAAAACGCTTATCTTCGTCAACCTTTCTTTTAAAATTCTTTTCATGTGCAACAGTTAGCTGGACTATACACACATCGCTGGAAAAGAAAAAGCCTTTGATATTATTCTTCTAAATGCAGAAAATGAGCTACAATTACATGTATCACACGGTTGATTTAACAAACTATGAATTAAAAGAGCAGCAAGGAAGTTGAAAAGTATAGCACTTTTTCATCTTTGCAGAACTTTCATAATAAAGTAAGAATTTTGAAATGCATGGAATATTTATTCCTTCAGAAATAAAAACTTTCTGCCAAACATAACTTGAATTTTTATCATGTTTATAAATGTCTATGTGATTGTTTCCCAGGAGAGTAGCTTCTTAACTATTTAGTATCAAGCTAGATAAGATCAAATAAGAGAGGCCACCACAATTGATAAATTTCCAGAGTGCTTTCAAGACCCTTGATTACAAAATATTCTTTTTCACCTGTTTCTTGATCTTTAGATTATGTGGGGGGGGAAAGACATACTGTTGAACCACTTACTTACGCCACCAAAGAAAGGACAAAGGCTAGAACTTTTTTCACTCTCAGAGCAGAATCAATTTCAGTTAAGAAGGTGCCATATAGTTTGAACTGCATATTCAACATACACAGTATTATGAGATGCATTATCCTAGTTGGAAATACATTTTAGAAATTAAAAATATTTTTTTTAAATTTTTTTAAATTTAAATTTTTTTAAAATTTTTTAAACCCCGGATGACATTTGCCTATAAGTACCATATAGAAGCTACTATTTTGATAGAAAACTGTGCATTAGAGGGTGTAACTGAGATCATACCCAAACCTCTTGAGTAGATCTGTTAGCCTGTTATGAGACAGACAGCAATTAGCTTTAAGCAGGCGTGAATTACCATCTCAGTGAATGAGGTATCGAAATGGGATTTTGTCCCCTAGACCAGCCAAAGAGTGTGAACCAAATCTTCACAGCATTTAGGGTCTTCTGATAAAAGATGTACTCCTTTTTATCTTCTTTAGGAAAAAATGATAATTCATGTTTATTTCCGTTCCCAACACTTTGACTGTCAGTTTCACTTTCCTCCCTTGCTTCTTCTCTCTCTTCACTTTCATATTCATCACTTCCATAAGAGGCACTCCCTGAATGACATACACAAAATAAAACATCCAGAAAGATTTCTTATTTCCCCATTTTTGTCTACTACAAAAATATTCAACAGACAATTGTTTTCAAAGAAAAAACTGCCAGACAACAAATGATCAACTTACTTTAGGAAAAAACAACTTAAATCACACATACACATCTTAGGAATAGAATAAATGATTTATTGAAATCTAATTTCACTTTCAAAAAAAGCATTACCCAACCAGCAAAAAATAAATTCAGGCATGGCTTACAAAACTACAGCCAGAATCTTAAAAGGATCAGTCTCACACATAGTTCCAACAGACAGCTTTGCCTGTCAGTCACTGCAAGTTCACCTTAACAGTTATTGTACAGGAATACTACTTCCCACTACATCTGGAAGCCTTTGGACTTTTCTCCCCTCTTATAGGCTTTCTCACTCCTAAATTCTGATCTGTTCATGATTTATATATTTTAACAACTATAAGTTGTTAACATCAACAACAATATAATTGCACAAAAAGGTAACTAAGAAAACAAACTATTTTCCTTATAGCGGTTACTCCATCCCTGAAGGTGTATCTTAATACCACTGTTTCAGTTCCATTAAATGATACAAAAATAAAATTATTGATACCTTTGTGAATAAAAAAAAAGTTCTTACTGGGATTTAAGAAGAAAAAAATGTGGAGAAAAGAGACTCATTCTTTGTAAGATGATTGATTTTATGTGCTGTAATATACCTGATTGAGAATATTCAAGGGTTGAGCCACTAGATGCACCTAAAGAACTTGTGGCATAACTATCTGAAGATGTCTGTGGTGTAAAACATGGCTGTAGAAGAACTTCTCCAGTGCTGAAGTCTTTGCTGACTGTAAAAAAAGATTCAAGTTGCAGTTGAGAAAACTTATTTTACTGCCTGTGCTCTAAAAAACTATAAATTAATATCTAGTTCTATATTTTTCTACTTCATGATTCCATTAATCAAATAAGAGTTCTTATTTGACTCATAAAAATCTCACTTTGTTCACTAGGCTGGGGTCCAGAAAAAATTTCATGGTTTTTTTTTTCCCCCCATTAACTGTATATTTTACAGGATGCATCTTCCTACTTGCTGAAAAGCATCTAACAGAACAATGTTTGTTCAAGAATTCTGTGTCATTAACAAAATATTCTTAAGGATTTCTTGTTCACAGCCATGTAATGAGTCCCAGTACATAATCATCAAGCTCTTTCAGACTCAACAATATGTATTTTACAAACCAAACTCAGAAGTAAAATTTATCAATCAATCAGTTAAGAAATAACAGATGTTCTGACATTCTCATGTTGGCCTAAAATAGGATTAGAGGACCCTCTGTTGTCAGTCCAACACAAAAGAAGCACCAAGTGTTGTTTCCAGAGAAGCAAACACATCACCAAGAAAGGAAGAACTCTCTATAATTATCTTTTAACTTTTGATTGCTGGCACTATTATTTTTATCATCTGTAGGCAGTAAAACAAGAGCATGGTGCCAGAGTGGAGGCAAAGCCTTCCTGGATACCTTTCAAAGATGCTGTGTTGTACGGATATGGTTTGGTCACACTAAACAGCATTCCACACCAACCCAGTCTATACAGAATCACATAAAAAAGGCTAAAGGAATTTAGCAGTAATGACTTGCTTCAAAACTGACACAAACTGTTGTGTGAAGAAACCAATAAGCAATCAATGCAGGACAGAAATATCCCATTATTAATGGAAGACCATTTATTATAAAACCACCACTCCATTTTTGGCTTAATCTTCAACGGAAATCTACAAAACATCTTTAAAAAAAAATGCCTGCAAAAACGGTCTATTGGTCACAAAAATAAATAAAATATGCAAAAAATTACACATTAATAAGAGATAATACTTTTTTCCCCTTCCTATCTTCATTTAATTGTGCTATGACCCCTGAATGATGTGGTACCTATCCCATGTGGGTGAAAAAGACCAAAACGTTACCTGACTTCTTGCTAATCCCTTTCCTCAATTTCCCAAGTATCAATTCTCTTTTCTCTTAAACACTCTGAGTGACACACTTACTTTAAGTTAATGCAGTCTTAGAATTCAGTCTTTGATGCTGAATCTGTCTCAGATCTAAGGACTTGCTTACCTGAAAAATTTCTCTATTTCATCAAAATACATCATCACATACAGCCCTAAAAAAACCATAATTATTTACCCCACACTGAACCTGCTTTAAGCAGTTTGGACTAGAAGGCCCCCAGGGATTCCTTTCAACCTGAATTATACAATGATCCCAATCTCTTCCCATAAGCACAGTCACACACAGAGACTACAGATCACTGAGGCAGCAGAGATGGGTTCAGGAGGGGGGACACGGGCAGAGAGTTCGAGACAGAGGCAAGCAGAGGGAGGCAGGGAGATGTAATGCAGATAAAAATATTTCTGCTCTCTGACCACAGGTTTTTATTAGGCCTTAAAAAATAGCTGTGTCCTTCTCCCTCCAAGGACAGGAGTTAAAAAACCCTGAAAACTATTCCCAAGAGGCAAATAATGATCAAATTTTAAAATAACATCATGTGGTTTCTCTTTTGTTTTCTTCAAAACATATGATCACTGTCTACCAATACAAATCAAATTAAGTTAACTTATTCTCTAATGTTATGTTTTGGCTGTTTTCCTTATTCATATTTAAAACACTTTACAAAACATCCCATAAGATTTCGGTTGGTTCAATAATTTTCAATAAATGTTACTTAAAACTTTATATAACTTGTCCTCATTTTCAACAGGAAAATTGAAGCTATTAAATGGTTTTAAAAGTCTAATTGCAGTATCTCTCTGCAATAAATGAGCGAAAATGCTATCTTGACAATCACATTCCTGTCATCACCCTGAAAACACTGCTAATACTAATGGACATAACATAATTTCAGAGGTAGAGTGTTGACTGCTTACTGCTTTTCCAGATAATTTTTTGATCCAAGCAGTGCAATGCCAAGTACGGGTATAAGGTAAGAAGACAATTGTCTGCTGTTCCAGCAACCAGAAATGAGAACCTGTTGAAAACAAAACACAGAAGTTACTATTTTCTATTTATCAATAGTAATCAAGATCTTTTTCAGCACCAGAGCAAAAGACAGAGTGAAGGTATCAGAGCTCCATGATTCTTCTCTAGTGGTTGACCAAATTACAAGGGTGAGACTGCACTTTCAAAATGCTGAAGTTTAGTATAATATTTCCACTTCTTAGCTTTACTATGAGCATGGGTGTATCATCAGTCTGAAAGAGTCAGCAGAGATTTAATGAAATAAATTAACTCTGTATTTCTAAAAAGAAAAATATAAACTACTAAAATTACAACTGACAGGAATAAGTCTCCTAAAAATGCCTGCTAACTTGCTAAATAATATGTCCTATAACTTCTCACAAGGGAAGTTTTCTTGAAAAGCAACTTCTATTTTGAGGTAGCATTTATTATAAGACTTTACAGAAATGTCAAAATAAATATTTTAAAATAAAAATATTCAATTTAAAAACAGTAAGATATTGACTGCAGCTGCTGGAATATAATAGAAATTGATGCCCATGCTCTGATGCTCCCTAGAGTGTCTGTCTACCTGAAGCAACTTCATTGATGTGCAGCCATCCACCTTTTCACCCTCTTTCTGTACTTCACCTCAGTCTTTCAGAGTATAGTCAAGAAGCAAATTATTGCCATCAATGCAACCCTGGGAGCCATCTGCATTTATGTTCTTAGCTCATTGCAACTGACAGGTAATTAAACTGAGTTTAGTCCTATGTTATTAAATAGCTGGGTTTGTAGTCCTCATTCACTTATTAACTAACATTAATTTTAATTAATTGGTTTTGACTAAACTGTCAAAAGTAAAAAGAAAAATGTATTTGAATAATTCAAATAGCATGCTGATATCCATCTTGCTTTAATATATTGAGAATTATGCATATCGAAAATATACCTTGCACAGAATAAATTAGTATATTTTCTTTTGCCTAGAAACAACTTAAGAGAAATTTCTATTTATTGCAAATTTAGATCAATATTAAAAGAGATCACAAGACTTCTCAGATTAATTTATTTATAATATGACATAATTAGATTTTACTGTGCTTTTTTATGAAATAAAATAATCAAGGAAAACAGAAATGTTTTAAAAGTACCAGAAAGTAGGTTTTTTTCCTCTTTTATACCTCAGTCTCCAAACACAACATTCCTGGATATCACTTTCAAGGCAACTTTAATAAATAGAGAAAGGTTCCAACAAAATTCATAGCCAAATTTCTTACAGGTAACTATTCCCATTGGGATTCCAATTTGATAAGTAACAGTCATTTAAGTAAATAATCCAGCCCTGAAATGCTTGGGTTTGCTCTTAGGAAATGTTAATCCCACTGGAACTCGGCTGGGGGCAAGGCAAGGGCTCTGGCTATTTGCACCTGGCAGCATAATATTTCTTGTAGCAAACATTCTTTCTGCTTTTATTCAGCAAAAAAACTCCCAGCAGCAGGGCATCAGCAGCACCCATGGCTGTGAGAGGTACATCTACACCTACCTTGGTGTACAAAATGTACATTTGTTCATGCCCTAAACAAGTGTCAGGGCTTGTTTGTTCTGCCTTTACCAAGCCATTTAAAGACACACAGGATCAATAACTACAACACAGAAAGGTTTGCAGCTTCCAGCTCATGACTTTACTGTGATAAATGACAACTGTCAATACTCTGCAGGCACACAGGTGAACTTCAGACAACTGAGTGAGGGGCAGGAGGGGAAGAAAGCTGTATGGAGGTTAATGAAAGACAGCTCTCAAGCTACAAGAA
Source organism: Phainopepla nitens (assembly GCA_013400175.1). NCBI lineage: Eukaryota > Metazoa > Chordata > Aves > Passeriformes > Bombycillidae > Phainopepla > Phainopepla nitens. The sequence goes on along the minus strand of VXBQ01002612.1, from coordinate 1,026,300 downwards.
AGTAACTCAGTATTATCAGACTCAGCCAACTTCCTGATTTCTCAGTTTGAGGTGAGCACCTCAGCCATTTCCATCCTAAATGCCAGTTTGGGATTTGGGGAAATGTTCATTCATGCTCTGATTTGCACAGTAATGTGACACAGAATAGCGTGCTTGGGAACAACTGCAGTACATATGAACCACTTACACATATTCCATGAGTGAAACTACTCAGAGCAAAGGAAGTAACTGTAATGTAGAATATAAAGAACAGCCCCACAACAGAACATCTGTGTGCAAATAAACCCCTCAGAGCTCATGCTGCTGCCTCAAGCAAAGCTCCTCCTTTGGTAACACAGTAAGAGACATGAATACACTCAGCCAACAGCAAACACAATGCACATATGGAAAAGGAGGAGATGGATTCTGCAAGTCAACAACTGATTCTGCAGCTGATACTGATCATAAGGATTTAACTCCCATGACTGTGGCTGCAGTGAGGATGAGATGGTGGAGGTCAGGACTGAAGGATGTAGAAGGGACTCCAGAAGCTGCTGTGTGGGGAAAAGACTGAGAGGTGTGAGTGCTCAGCTATGAGAAAAGAAGGCTCAGAGGTACTTGTCTATGTGCACAAATATATGATGGGAGGGACTAAGGAAGAAGGAGACTCTTTTCAGAGATGCTCAGCGAGACCACAAAATGCAGAGAGTACAAATTGAAATACAGGAAATCCTATCCCATCATAATAGAAAAAAACAAACCAAAACCAAAACCATGAGAGTGGCTCAACACTAGAAAAGCCTGCCCAGAGAAGGTTATGGAGTCTCATCCTTGAAGATACCAAAAAAATCAACAGGCCAATAGTGTTGATTCTTTGAAGAGGGGACAAGATGATCTCTGGAAGGGCTTTCCAACCTCAGGCATTCTGTGATAATAAATATCAACTCACTTCTTTAAGTACTTCTTCTAAGTACTTTATTACAGCATTTTCCCAGAAGTGCTATTTGAAATAAAATTCAAGAATGAGTCTGAACCTAAAAATTTCACCTGAGATTCAAATAACACCACTCCATCCACAAGTGGCATGGCAGAAAAGTGAAGGTGCTAGGAGGTAAGTATTTATCATATGCCTTTGAGGAACTGACTCAGAGGGCAGTAGACAGAAAAGCATGCACAGTAGCATACAAATACAGAAGAGAGATTACAAAGACATGTGCATTCTCTACGTGTAAAAGCATCTTGTACCACTGACCTTTACTTACAACATCATAAATGAAATGATGTTACAAAACTAGAAGTCTTGTATAACATATTTATTTTGTATTTGCAGTGGAGTTTAATTAAATAATAGAAAAGTCTGTATTATTCTGTTGGAATGAAAGGTACATGTATTGCTAGCAAATGTGAAGTCACTAAATGCATTAAATTATTCAGTGTATTTGGTTTTAAAATGCTTACTAAAGCAAGTAAAAAATTTGTTATCTGCATGAACCATCATTGCCACTGCTACTCCAGCGTTTATTCCCTAATGTGTATTTCCAAAAAACACAGAACAGGAGAATGGCCATTAAATATATTATGTTTACCAACATCTGAAACCTGCTGATCACCAAAAGTAAAGCTCCAACTGTGATGGCAAAAAAATACCATTCAACACTCTAAAACAAAGTTTATATAAGAAGTTCTTTCACTTCTTTTAAAGTGACCCTGGTTTTGTTTTTTTTTTCATTAATTTGTTTGTTTTAATGCTTGTGGAAAGACAGAAGTACCCAAATCAAAATATATTTATCCATTTTAATCTGCTCTATAGCATTTCAGTTGTTTCCTAAGTACAAACAAGTGATTTGTTTTGTATCAGTGTACTGCAAATGTTCTAAATATGTAGGCATAGTTAAATAATCCTTCTTCAATAGTATTCATTAAGAGGTGCAGAATATCACCAAGTTTCTAATGAGAAAGAATTCAAGTCCATTAGCATCTAACTGACAAATTCCTGCAGCAACATCATTTGTGTAAACGAAAAATAAATTTTTAAGAGAAACTCACACTGCCAGTTTAGGAAACAAAAAAAGTTGCTTGCAGGACTGATTAGTGACTGACAAAATAAAATTTTAACTAAGAGTGTGGCATTTTACAGATTTTTAAGAATAAAGAACAAGTTAGATGCAGAGAAGTTGCAATTTAAACAACAAGTTAGATGCAGAGAAGTTGCAATTTAAACATCAAAAAAGACCTGCCCTCCTCCCTCCCCTAAAAAATCCTAGAACAGATCCAGAGATGATGGAACTGAAAGAAAGAGGAAAAGATGACCCATGCCAGCTCTGCCATTACTGCTCATAAATAAGCAGTTGCCTAACACTGAAGGGTCCTTATCCTTTGTAGCAGGAGCTCAGGCTTCCCCAGCAACCAATATAATACAACAATGAATAGTGGCTGACACATAATTTCACGCTATATGCAAGACTTATAGCTGGGAGAGCATCCACAATTTTTTCTAGTAGCAGCAGTGACGTTAGCACTTAATTCCTGAATAAGAGATGCTTCAGCTGTCAGGGACCATCACAACGCCAGTAAGCCACAAGCACAGAAAAGAACAGAGTGATTAATGGGTTTGGCCCATCCTTGTTTTCAAAAGCACTCCCAACTATCTGAGGTAAAATGCCAACAAATTCTGAGGTCAGATGAATGCTGCAAAGCAGCATGCAAATATCAAGAACTCCAGTGTTTCCTAGCTCCCTGTTTTCTCACGTAATGTGAATGATATTGAAAGGAACTGACAGCTCCTGTTCTCCCAGGCATGCCAGCAGAATACATGGATTTGACATTTGCCAGCAGTGCCTATTAAAGAGCTGGATGGTTTGGGTACGTTTCCCAAGAGCAAAGGGAACGTTTTCCCCTGTGAGACACTGAGATCTGATGGACTATCAAAACAACTGGAACCAATCCGTAATTGGGTTAGTGACTGTGGCTCAGTTCTATCATATTGCTATTAGAGGCTAAATTCCCTGATATTCTCTCTTCCTGAAATTCTAGTCATGAATAACTTGAATAAATTCATGAATTTCATGCGTTTCCATAGCTTCCCAGTGGCAGAGGAAGAGGGAAGGGAGAACTGTAGAACATGGGAGGAAAAGACATCAGCACACTTGTGTTATCAATGACACACCAACTCATCTACACCACATGTGGGGATTTTGTTATATTGCTGCCTAGAGCACCATTTTCTTTGATTGATTGTTTACTACTTGTTTTCAGAAGTATTAAGTTAAATGTTATTTCAATCAAGATGGCAGAAAAATTTCTTTTCTGCTAAACTCTTTATATAATTGTCAAATTAAAATATATAATAATAAAAATCAGAGAACGAATATATAAACATGCCATGTTCACAGAGGGGTTTTTGTTGCGAAATATGTGTCATAGCTAAATATTTCTTTCATTTATTAAACACTTGCTCAAGACAGTCTTAGATTTTTTGTTAACTTTTACTTAATAATTCCTGTCAGTCCTCTGTAAGGACGAGTCATTTCTTCTGCTTTGGAGTCAAAGGAGCAAAAAGAAAGCATAAAGATTTAAAGTAATATTAGAAATTAACTGCAAATTCTCATTTAAAACAGTCATTAAAAAAACATTAATGTACTTTCGTATGTTCCATTTAATGGAATCTGTGCACACAGTAAATTATTGCATAAATGACAACCATATATCCCTTCAATTTTCTTATACAGTTACATTTAATATTGCTTTATTATAAAAAATGATTGCCTGTTGTCTTTCAAATGTTTTCTGTAAAGCAGCCAAATACAACATTATCTATTCTCTAGCCAACATTCACTCTCTTTTAAAGCAGAAAAGTCATTATTATTTAGGACTAAGTATGGGCCACATGAATAAATCCTACTGACATTTTAGACCTGAATTTAGAAAAGCAAAAATATTACAGAGCCTAAGTAAAGTGCACTGGGTTTGTGTGACCAGGTTTTGGTAGTGAGGGGCTATAGGGGTGGCTTTGAGAATCTGCTGGAAGCTTCAGTGCCAATGCCAGCCAGCCTCAAGCCAGATGTGCCACTGACCAAGGCTGGGCTGACCAGAAATGGTGGCAAGACCTCTGTGATAATATACTTAAGAATTTTTAAAAAGTTATGGCAGAAATGTAATTGCAGCCAGAGAAGAGTGAGAAAAAGTGAGAGGAGCAGCTCTGCAGACACCAGGGTCAGTGCAGAAGGAGCAGCAGGAGCTGCTCTGGGCACCAGAGCTGGGCCATGGTGGGGCAGCTGTGCCTCTGCAGCCCACAGAGGGTACAGGGGTGCAGAGATCCACCTCAGCCCATGGAGGGCACAGGGGTGCAGAGATCCACCTGCAGCCCATGGGGGGCACAGGGGAGATTCCCCTACAGCCCACAGAGGGCACAGGGGTGCGGAGATCCACCTGCAGCCCATGGAGGGCACAGGGGAGATTCCCCTACAGNGGGCACAGGGGTGCAGAGATCCACCTGCAGCCTGTGGAAGGCACAGGGGTGCAGAGATCCACCTGCAGCCCATGGGGGGCACAGGGGTGCAGACATCCACCTGCAGCCTGTGGAAGGCACAGGGGTGCAGAGATCCACCTGCAGCCCATGGGGGGCACAGGGGTGCAGAGATCCCCTACAGCCCATGGAGGGCACAGGGGTGCAGAGATCCACCTGCAGCCCATGGAGGACACCCAAAATGGAGCACAAGGATGCTGAGAGGAGGCTGTGGACCCATGGGATGTCTGTGCTCGAACAGGCCCCTGGCAGGAACCTGCAGCCCTGTGGAGAGAGAAGCCCACCCTGGAGCAGGTTTCCTGGTGAGACTTGTGACTCCATGGGGGACCCAGGCTGGAGCAGGCTGTCCTTGAAGGACTGTACCCCATGGCAGAGGGACCCATGCTGCAGCAGTTTGGGGAGCACTGTTGCCCATGGGATGGACTCACATTGGATAAGTTCATGCAGAACTGTCTCCCATGGAAGGGAGCCCATGGTGGAGCAGGGGAAGGACTCCTCTCCCTGAGCAGAAGCAGAAACAATGTGTGGTGAATTGACAGCAACCCCCTTTCCCTGTCTCCCTCCACTGCTGGGGGAAGAGATAAAGCTAGGAAGGAGGGAGGGGTGAAGGAAAGGTGTTTTTAAGGTTGTATTTTAGTTCTCATTATCTTGCTTTGATTTTTTTAGTAATAAATTTAATTGATATCTCTAATTTGAGTCTGTTTTGCCCATGAGGGTATGCGGTGAGTGACCTCTTTCCTATTCTCATCTCAGCTCATGAACCTTCCATTATATTTTCTCTCCCCTTTCCAGCTGCAGAGGGGACTGTCAGAGTGACTTTGGTGGGTGCCTGCCATCCAGCCAGGGTCAGCCTCTACGGAGTGTTTTTCTCCTCAACATTCCTGCTTTGAAATATGCCTAGAACTAATTCTGCTTAGAAGTTAAGGCTTTTTTTTCTAAGTAGCTGTAGAACACAATATTTTACCAACCTCTGAAAATCTTGACCTGCTTATTATAACAAGAATATCCCAAAACACAGAATAGGAGTTGAAGTTCAAAAGTTTAGTTCAAATCATTTTAAAGTACGTATTATCACTTTGAAAATGGAAATATAAAGAGAGAACACCTGACAAATGAATACATCTTCAGCAACTGATGCTGTGAGATTTCATGGCCTATTAAACAGTCCAGGAACTTTTTCAAGACCAGTTAGCTTTTATAGATGTTATAAAAGGTTAGAGGTTTCATAGCACTATTATTAAAGATCGAGAAGACTCTGAAATCTTGTCTTTCTAAAAGACTAAAATTAACAAAGCAGTTCAAATTCATTAGATACACATTCTGAAACAAATTGCTCAAATGCTTAGATAATTAGTTGAATCGGGTTTGAAGTCTGAACACGTTGCACAGGGCTCCCATGGGGGCTGGCAGGAATGAGAGGCAGATATGCAGAGAATAAGAAATGGCAGCTACATATTATTACAGAGTGCAATATCAAAGCACATAATAATACTAACAGTATTATTCAGACCTGGATAAATGTATCCAAGTTTGGATAAATTATCATGGACTATATTAGAAGAATAAGGAAATGGTCAGAATTACAGAATTGAGTGCTTACTCAGACTTTTTTAAGTGAAGGAAAGAATTCTTTCTGGTTATGATAAAAATAATTTCATCTGAAAGCCAATATGAATAATATTACCACACTGACCAATGACACATAAATAATTCCTTTATTTCTGATGCTGTGTTATTTCATCCAGTTTTGCTCAGGTTTTATATCACCTGCTCCTAAACCCCACCTACAACTCAAATGCCTGTCAGGGAATTTCATATACATTAGCAAACTGCTGTTAATGAGTTCTGTCCTTTAACAAATATTTTAGTTCTACATTTTAAAACCTAGCAACAATTCTAAGATGATTTGACATTCTGGAACATGAATTTTTTTCATCCTCACGAGGAGGAATGGCTGTTAATGTTACTTAGATCACTTTTATTTGCTATCTTTTTAAAAAAAAATACATTCAGTTTGCCTTTAAATTGAGGATCATATTCTTTATTTCCCTTTTAATGGCAAATAAAGAAAAAATATTATTACAAGGAGAAATTTTTATTTCTCTATAGCAAAGTCTGAGAAGCTGCTAGTGCGTCATATTAAAAGTTATTAAAACTAAATATTGTGCCTGCTCAGAAGTCACATTTCAGACTTGATCATAAGCCTGAATTATCATTTTCTTGTAATTACAGCAAGCATTAATACAGATTTATGAATAGCACCCAACACAATGATTAAATCCTAGAATTAAATAAAATTTAATTCAGACTCTTGACTGAAAATCTGTACAGAAAAACATAAAATATTAAACCAGCAAGCAGCAATAATTTAAAGATCCATAACCCTTGCATCAAAATAATATAAAATTTAGTTTGATGTCTAGAAAAAAGTCTATTCTAAGCTGCAGGGTGGAATTATTCGTCCCTCAAAATAGTTGCTTTAGTGAAAATAATAAATACAGGAATGACTTTAATCACAACAGTGCCTATCTTTCTTCCTCCTGCATATACCCTCTCATCCCATCCCTGGCAGAGCTGAACTGAGGTGAGTTACCAGTAGATAGGAATGAGAGCTTGAAACAAGACCTTAAGATGGACACTTAGATGAATTTAACCTTAGAGATCAAAGATGAATTTTTTAGTTTTGATTTGCAATTCAGTTGAAAAAAAGAAACAAATGTCTATGTCCCACTTTCATTTTTTCCAGAGTATTCTGGTGCTCCTTTACCCAACCCTTGTGAGTTCTGCACCTTATATCCAACTTGGTCAGTCTGGGACCTCCCCCCTGGTGAATTTGGATTGAATACATTACTTGTTTTCCTCCTGATCGATGAAGACAATTTCCTCTAAAAATGACATTGGCTTAGATGATTTGAAGCTGATACAGCAAGTCAGTTCATTAGTTGTGCCATCTGATGCAAGAATAATATCTTGTCCCTTTGGGAACCGCACGGAAAAAGGGCAAGCCTTGGCCTCAGTATTATCTGCAGGTATTTTCTCAGGAAGTTTAACTCTAATTTGTGATTGCCTGTGTTAAACATAAATAGAAAGTGTTTATGGTCACAGGATTGCAGTAATAAAGTTAATTCATAGATTCACACATTCACAAAACTCTTTCACAGTTGAATACAGAATAATACTTCACATCTAAAGTACAAATCAAATGAAACTAATTTAAAAAATAAAATTCTTCCATCGTTTATATGCTAGCTTGTTTTCTTTTTATGTATCTGAACATTTTTTATACTGACCCACAACATCTGAACACCCAAATGAAATTTCTACTAACTGTGCTACAAAAGGCATAAAGGGTTTTCTGAAACTTAAAGCTTCCACTAGTGTTCATTAAGCTGCACTATTGCACAAATAAGTTAAAGCAAATTATAAAATAGAAATATGAAGGGGAAATTTGTGAAGATGCTGAAGATGCTTCAGAATGCAGTTATGTAGTTACAGGTTTCAGTTCTGAAATAAGAAGAACACTCAGTCCAGGCCCATGTGGAATCCCTTCAGTTCCAGCCACTGAGCTACTGACAGACAAACCACCTGATAAATCAGCACAACTCAGACAAGATAAGACAGTAATAATTCAAAGGCAATTTAATAAATTTACAACAAAAGGAAATCTTTGCTCTAATTCTAGTATTGAAGTGATACCTACATGAGCATAGCAAATATTACTGCTCTTTCCTAATTACAAACAGGAAAGTTGAATCTTAAAAATTGGAATAGTTGCAATGCTAGGTTATACTACATTATATGAAGATTACAAAAAGTCCCTCTTTTAAATTCAAGTAACAGGATAAAGGGAGTGATCAACAGACAAATAAAAAATATATAGATTTTTTGTTGCATCAAGTGGCAGGATTACAACATTTCTGCTGTCCTTTTCAATAAAACCTCACATAGAAAGAAGGAAAAAAAAAAAAAAACAAAACTGCAACCCTACCAACTGTTCAAGTAGCTAAACCTCAAACCAGTGGAGTAGAAAAAAAATAAAATATCAGAACGATTTTATGTTATCCCAATGTGTAAAATAGAAATAAGATATAAAACCTTAGGATCTGATCTAAACACAACAAAAAATACTGGTAAATCTCTGCTTTTAATTTCTTTTGCTATCAAGTAGTAATTTTATACTTCTGATATAAATTCATAGAGTGAAGATATCAGAAGATAGACACTTCATGAAGCAGAAATGTTTGAGGACAAAACATGGGCTTGTTGAATATTCAACAATATTAATTACATTAATTTTGTCTTAAATATACAGATTCTTCTGCTGAACAGAAAATTAATACTAACCTTCACAAACAAATATTACTTCACTTTTTCAGAAGTGAATGAAACAAAGAATTATTCAGGATTTCTGTAATAAATTTACTTTGAGATTTTTACCTTATAAAATCCTTTGGAATGATAGTGACAACTGCTTCAGTTTCCACATCCAGAGGAACTGGCATCAGCATTAAAAAGGGAGGATGAAAATCTATTTTGGGTGACCTCTGTGTGCCAGACAATGTCAGTGCATACCGTGATGTATTATCATTTATACACACAAATACTTCAGATGTATATGTCCCAGCACGTCCTGTTGAAAAAGTTTAAAAAAATATATATATTAACAAAAATAGAGGAATGTAAAAGAGTTACAGTAAGAGGTTTGGGGTTGGAATTTTTGTTTGTTACTAATTTTTTTTTTTAGTACTTTAGTACTAATTTAGTACTGCCTTCTTTCTCAAAATGTAGTTTAACATAACAAATATTGTATCAGAAGAGTATTTATTAAGAAAGCTCAGAACACTTGCCAGTAGTAAACCAGAAATGCACATTTTTTTTTAATTTGCCAGAATTTTTTTCTGAGTTCTAACTGAAATAAATGAGTTTACTGCATTAATTTTAAGAATTTTAAGAGTTGTAGTCATACTTTGAATTACACTAATTGACACAATGAATGCTTATTTTATAAAGGAGTAACTATGGGAAGCATCTGACTATCAAGACAAAGAAAAGCTGGTGCCTTGTGAGAGTGAAATTAGAATGCTTCAAAGGTGGCTCCAAAACCTATAGTGTGGCCAAGCAGCCTCAGACTAGCCAGCAGGAAGTTCTACCCTCCACTCAGAGCATCTCTTGATGCCTGAGGTTTTAGCTTTTATACTTTCTGGATTCTGTACTACATTAGTATGTAACTCTGAACTTCTTATAAAGTGTTAGCACGTTCTCTTCACAGTTTAGTTAAACAAAACAATCCTTTCCAGCCTGAGAAGCAAGGACACCATCGCAGCTTCAGGCCCAAAAGGTGTAAATAACAGCAAATTGAGGAGAGCAATCTGGGAGGATGGGACTTCATGACCTGAAGCTGCAATTGGACAATTGACCCCGATATGTAAATGGAGCAAAATTCATAAAAGTGTGAAAATTCGGGACCAGGCATCCATCTTGG
>VXBQ01002612.1:939310-1016253 GCA_013400175.1 Phainopepla nitens | reverse complement strand
TGTTTGTTACTAATTTTTTTTTTAGTACTTTAGTACTAATTTAGTACTGCCTTCTTTCTCAAAATGTAGTTTAACATAACAAATATTGTATCAGAAGAGTATTTATTAAGAAAGCTCAGAACACTTGCCAGTAGCAAACCAGAAATGCACAATTTTTTTTAATTTGCCAGAATTTTTTTCTGAGTTCTAACTGAAATAAATGAGTTTACTGCATTAATTTTAAGAATTTTAAGAGTTGTAGTCATACTTTGAATTACACTAATTGACACAATGAATGCTTATTTTATAAAGGAGTAACTATGGGAAGCATCTGACTATCAAGACAAAGAAAAGCTGGTGCCTTGTGAGAGTGAAATTAGAATGCTTCAAAGGTGGCTCCAAAACCTATAGTGTGGCCAAGCAGCCTCAGACTAGCCAGCAGGAAGTTCTACCCTCCACTCAGAGCATCTCTTGATGCCTGAGGTTTTAGCTTTTATACTTTCTGGATTCTGTACTACATTAGTATGTAACTCTGAACTTCTTATAAAGTGTTAGCACGTTCTCTTCACAGTTTAGTTAAACAAAACAATCCTTTCCAGCCTGAGAAGCAAGGACACCATCGCAGCTTCAGGCCCAAAAGGTGTAAATAACAGCAAATTGAGGAGAGCAATCTGGGAGGATGGGACTTCATGACCTGAAGCTGCAATTGGACAATTGACCCCGATATGTAAATGGAGCAAAATTCATAAAAGTGTGAAAATTCGGGACCAGGCATCCATCTTGGGTGAGCCACGGCCAGGCTCTTGTACTGCCCAAGGTGCATCCTTGAAAGGCCTTTTAATAAATGCCTACTTTATTCCTGTAACACTGTCTAGCCTCTGTTCTAGGTAGCCTGTGAAGGCATCACTCCCATTTCAGAGAATCATTTACGCTGGAGAAAATCTTAAGGATCATCAAGTCCAACTGCAACCCTAACACCAAGTCCACCAAAGGAAAAAGGGAAGGAATGACCAAGTATCCTTCTCTAGGTGCATTCTACAGCACAGCTGGACATGACAGCAGCAAAGATAAAGATTTCCTTGTGTTCTGCCTCTTCTCAGGCCATCTTGCTTCCTGCTGCAAGGGAGTTCTCTCTGGGATGGAAAAACACTTTTTTTTTTCAGTGACTGAGGGAACAAAGTACTTCCTTCCACAGCTGTTACACTATGAACATGATATTCCAAACCACACAGTGCCATTTACTCAACCTTCAGTCATTCCCACTGCTGAAGAGCTAGAAAAATCAGCACTTGTGAGGGCAAACTAATGAATAAATCCTGGATTTAGAAATAAATCTGCAATGAAGTGGTGTAAAACAACCCAAAAAGTTTAACCCTTGAATTTTTGAGAAAAAAACATATTTTCCTTTGATTCCTCTCAATCAGATCAGCATGGAAACACCCTCACCTAATATTTAAGATAGCAAAAAAAAAAAAATTTGTATTTTATGTGTCTGCATGAACACATATGTCATGAGAAAAAATACACAACAGGCTCTTCTGATATTATCTCATAGCATTAGTTTAACAGCCTGAGAAAGAGTTGGCACTGTTTACATACAAAAAGAAGAAAATCTAGTGTCTTCAAAGTACTTTGTCTTTTTCCCTTCCTGTAGGAGCTGATTTCCTAACGGAGGGGACAATAGAAGAGCTCCACAGAAGCTGTTATGTCACCAGAATGTGACCTGTGGATCCTTTCATTTCAAATCAGCAAACATGAAAATGGCAAAATGAAAACCAGCTCGAATGGGAATCTACTGCACTGTCTGCAACATCTGACTAATTCAGTGTTAAACATAAATCAGCTTTCGGAGACAATTACTGCTGACAAGGCTAAAAAGATTCTGCCCCTAGGTTTTGAAACAACAGGAACACGTCTTCCTCTGGCACTCAGCCCTTTCATGAAGGAAAGGTGAGAAAGCATTAGAAAAAAGTCATGGAGATGGATGAAGCCAAACAGGGTATTCCTTATGAGCTTGTAAGAAAGGATGTTCTATTCAAGCTCCTCCCATGCATGAGCCTGGCCTACAGCCGGGCTGTAACTAAACCACAATTCTAGTGTCCTCTCTTCAATGATTCTATGACAAGGTGAAATGAAAGGGCATAACCAATAAATACCATAGGGGATGGAACACAATGAAGGAAGCATAGAGGAGGATATGTCAGTACTTAACAATGTGCAATTTTCACTAACTCACATTCTGAAATATTCATATTAGCCATAGTTTCAAAGTTAAGACAATAGTAGTGTTAAGCTTTTCTCATACAAACTTTCCATCGATACTTTCCATGGCATAGAATCCCTGGCTCACCCAAAGAGCAGAACAGACAGTGGCAATCCTGCATCACTGACCATTCCTTGTGGGGATCCACACATTTACTAACATCAACATTCAGCACAGTAGGTAAACCAATAAATTATTGCTTATTGTCAGAAACACAACAATGCAATACCTTGATCATTTTAAACAGATACAAAGACAAAAAAAAAGTGAATTCTGTCATTTATTAAGATTTGTTCATTTGTTTGGAATGCCTAAGACCAACATTTTCAGGATATTTTACACTAAATAAATTACTTAGAAATTTATGAGAATTATGTCCTGAACTGACAGCTGAAGTCATGAATTTATTCTATTCCTCACATCTTTCCACACATGACTGCTGTCAAAGCCTGGGCGGCTGTTTCCATTCTGACACTACCATTAATTTCTAGTCCAGCAGATGTGAATGTTTTCCTTAGGGATATTTGATGGTACTTAAAAATTTGTCAATCTAGATCTGCCAAGGGCTAACAAAATCTGTAGAATTATATGGGAAATATTTTATATTCTACAGAAATATTAACTCTATAATATATTTTCAGAGTTCATGAGAAGAAAGGAAAAACACCCTCTGCTCTTCTCATCCTCTTAAGTTTGTATAATATGGTTATGCAGTTCCTACATTTGTCTCCCAAAAGCACATTTAGTTGCCTTGGACCTTATGATAATTCAGGTGTTATTGCATCCATATCCCCTCAACATTAATAGGTACACTGAGCAATTTGCATACAGTGAAATACAGACTTCAAAGCAGAAAAGCCACAGATAGCTAGAATTTACAGGTGTCCTACAAAAAACAAAAAGAAAAAGAAAAAAAATCAAAAGTACACTAATGATTTCTTCACAGAATTTGTTAAAGGTCACAGCTAGTTAATATCTTGCTGTTGCAAGAAAAAAAAACAGACCATGCAATCAATGTATCAAAGTTGTCATTTGTGCCCATTACACAACCATCACACCTTCCTGCATCTCTGAACTCCCAGTAAGGGAACCCAAGAGCACAAATTCCTTCTAACTTCCTTTGCTGCAGGTATCACAATTAGATTTTTTGATATCACAATTAGATAGAGCAAATTTTTTTTTAGACTGTTAATGCATTAGGCTATAAAACAGCAGAAGAGGGTCATATTAATATGTCTTCAATTCTTGAAAATCTCTCGTTTTAAAATACTTTTTTAAAAGGTAGCATGATTTTACCACCAACATAAGCTCTTTCATTTAATTAAACATTGCAGTTTATTATAGCATTTTGTACTCTATCATGACTGCTGCAGCATATTTAAATAAATTACCCTAATGCACACTCAAAGTTCATTTTAAGGTTTGTTCATCCCCCCACACATACTACAACTTTACAGCACAAGCCTAGGAAAGTGATTAGCACCCCATGTTCATTAACTAGGTGTCCTGTGTGGGATTTGATGTATGCAATACTCTCTTAGGAGAGTAATGATATGCACTGAAGGTACAGCACAAGTAGGCTATAAATCATGGGAAAATACTCAGAACATTGAATTAAGGGTAATTGATCTCTACAGTTATTTATAATTTTCTGTAAACAAAAGATATGGGAACACAGCATAAGTACAGATAACTTCAAATTACAGTAATTTATCAGTCATATTTATGTATATATACATTTGCATTTACACATACAATTTATCCAGTAATTCAAAATATTGGCTTTTATTTTTATGCTGTTCTCTGCTTCATAGTCTGCAATAAGAAACTCCAAACAACACATGCAATTAAACACTGCTCTTGCATATTCACAACATTTACAGAATGATATTTAATGCAGTCTTCTCAATTTATCATACAGAGTCATGGCAAGAGCCTTGCAACTCTATTTTTCTTTATTTATATTAAATTATTTTCAGTGCTTAATTGAGGTTACAGATTTCAGTGCTATGATAAAGAATAACAGCAGCATCTTTCTTTAGGACAGGGATGCTTCCCTGCTGACTCAGCATCAGATCCAACTGACACAACAACTTTTTTTCCCCTTGACAATACTGCAGCCCCAAAAGTACTGCACTGAAACTGTCAACAGGACAGGGTTCTGTAGGCATCATCTGCATTTGCTGGTGGGATTTATCAGCTCAAATGCAGTGTTGCATCTTATGAATCCATGAATCTTGTATTTCATTGTCTGCTCTAAACATTTGTCTGGGAAAAAAAGTAGAATCTTAATTTTCCTATTCTTCTATTCCTTTTCTGGAGTTATGTGGTTGATTACCATCTTCCTTCATTCTAAGTTTTGTCAGAAATATACTTTACGTGTTTTTCTTAGGGACAGGTTGCCTGACCAATCTACTCCAAAAAATAACATAGACAAGTCATTCTATATCTTATTGAGGCAGGACATTTCTATTCTTATCTAAATTATGGCTATTTAAAGAAAAGTTCTAAAGCATTCAAAGTACCCTTGGAAAGCTTTACTACCTAAATGCAACCTAAATGCACCTGAAGCAGTAGCACTGAAAATGGCACAATTATGCCAGTCCTTGATGCTTTATGTGTAAAAAACCTGATGCCTTTTATGTGCCAAGCAGACTTTTCAAATAATACAATTGCAAAAACAGTGATTCCAGCCTTTTTATTAGGTCTGCAGCCATCTTACTTTCTCAGAACCAAAAAAAAACCTTTAGTTGATCAAAATAAGTACTAGTATTGTTTCACCATAAAACCCCATTTAAATATATCTATGCAAATGGCCAATCTACAGAAGAATTCATAAAATTACTTACTAGGGCAGAACGACACAGTAATACTGACTTCTTCTGCTTTACAGAGACATCCACTCTTTGGACGAAATTTGAAAATTTTTTTTGCTATATTTTTGTCTGCATCATCAAAATTCAATTTCCACGTTACGCTTGCTTCTGAGAGACACTTCAGGACAAGGTTCTGTAAATATTTTCAAAAAAGGAGTGATGTTGAAAGAAGGAAAGCAGCAAACACCATGATACTACTCACATTGCTCTCTCCTAAGCACTTTTTGCGCTAACACACCAGAGGGAAAGCAAGACAGCCCTAGAAAGCAGTGAAGAACTCAGTTTATTATATCTGTGGGGTGCAAAGGATGCCTATCAGCACAGACTAGATGCTTCCCAGTCACTCACCACATTCAAAGAGAATACTTTCTTTCCACAACTGAAAAACCTCATTTAAGTGAGGTAAATAGATCAAAGCATCACAGTGAGAGTGCTTAGCCAAACAGAATTGAGGTGTTATTCGTGAGAAAAATGGAAGCACAGCAAGCACTAAACACGTGGCTCATATCTAGACTTACAGGTGGAGATGTTAAAAATGGAAGAAGTTCAGAATAGGCTTTCAAAACCCATTCTTTCAATTCAATAACATGACAGTGGAAAAAAATTAAAATTAAATTCCTTTATCTCAGAGTTATTCTCTCAGCTTTTGAAACATGCCTAGCTAGGAAAAGGCCTTGACTTTGTATTATCATTGTTTCCTGAATGCACTTGAAGAGCATTTCAACTGTTTCCATCATTGTCAAAAATATTTTTTTCTAATTTCTAACCAAAGTCCTCAGGAATTAAAAACAATAAATTATGTTGTGATATGTTTTGCATTCATACAAATTACCTATGTTGCAAATATTATATTTTATGCCTTTTTTCCCTATTAAGCCGTGAGTTATGACAAGGAATTTTCTGGGAGAGTGTTGGTTGGCACAGTCAGTACCATACAAGGCCCTGGGACAGCAGTTTCACTGTATGGCTCATCATGGCACAAATCAGTTGCATCCTGGCACCATCACTGTCTCATTTACTAGTACAGGCAGATGCACAAAAACGTCAGAATTATTTTATTCATATCTATTTCTTACACAATTCATGGTCAATTTCTCATAGTGCCCACATTTTCATATAGTCAGAGTTAGCATAAGCCTAGTTTCAAATTCTGGGAAAATTTATAGTGATTGAATGACAAAAATTAAATCAAAAACTGAACAAAATGACAATGACAGTGTCATTACCTGAGAATTCTTTCTCCTACCAGCAGTCCTGGAATGCATGTTACTTGAATGTTGTTCAAATTTAAATTCCATTGAGGACAACTCCACTAGCGGATGACATACTATTGAAAAAAATCATTTAAAATGTTTATACAGCATCATTTGATAAATATTTTCTCAAAGTACCTTCATAAAAATCATTGTTTCCATACATGTTTAGGAAAAAATGTTTCTCCTCTTTTTGTGGCTCTCTACTATACTATATACATGATTACTGTAATTTAACTTTGTCTTATTATGATTATTTAGTCACATTAAAATTATTTAAATTTTTTATCTACCAGACTTATAGTACCTCTCCTTCATATCACGAGTCACACGATTTTCCTTCTGCAGATGAATGCACCTACATTTCTGATAGTAACCATCAGACTAGACATGGAATATTTTATATAAATATTTATAAACATGCTTTATATAAGCATTTTTCTTCATTTCATAGAGCTGTAACAAAGAAATAATCACAAGACATGAAATTTTAAAGTTGGAGTTTGGAAAAACAGAGGTATATGTTCCCACAGCCTCATCTTACTTCTTGGAAACAACACTGGAAATGAACCCAGCGAGCATACAGAATCCTTTTGTTAAAATCTGCACATCTGCTCCATGCCCAGTGTTGATCAATTCTCCCCCTAAAAAAACTCAAAGAATTTCCTAATCACATATATCACATTTTGTAAACAAAAATATTAACTGTATTTCTCTAAATCATAGGCACATCAACTCTATAAAGCAAAATTGTTTCAAAGCAGGAACAGGATCTGCTGGAACCCTTCCACCAACACACAGCTATGTCACTCACAAAGTCCTCAGCTCTCTCAGGAACTGCCGGGACCAGGAGAATGCAGCACACCTGAAACTCTGTCAGGGAAAGGAGATGATCTATCCAACCAAAAAAACTGTGAGTTGGATTATTACAACATATGTCAGGTCCCATGAGGGCATCACATTGATAGTACAAACTTTTCCTTTCTACCAGGCTTAGATTAGACCTGTGTCTCTTCCAGTTGAGTTTTCTGTCCTGGTTTGAGATTTTTCTCTTTCAGTTCTTTCTTACATACAGATAAACCCTTCCCCAGGGAAAATTCTAATAAGTATTTAAGTAAGAGACCTGTTTTCCTCTCAGGTCCTGAAATAGTCTATTTTTTTTTTTTTAAATCCAAAATCAGATTCCTGATGGACTGAAAACATATGGACTACACTGAAGTTAAAAGACTGAGCTGACTACCCCAAGATTAGGGTGATTCTTTTCTCAGGGTGAACAGCCCTAAGTATAAACAGCAAATATAAGGTATTGATTTAAGTGCCAACCACACTGTCCCATGCAGTCTGAATCCCAGTCAACCACAAAAACTATTCCAGGAAAATAAAAATCGTAAAAGCAGAAAACAAATGTGCCATAAAGCATCCAGCAGTGAGAGTTAGGCATATTTGTCAAACCAAAACTTAGAACTTCCAAGATACATCTTACTCAGTTCTAGCTTTTAATGTGATAATCTGAAATTATTTAATAAAAGACATAATTTTTAAGTTGTTAGAATGTAACCAAATCATCAAGTTCTTTTTTTAACAGTAAAAATAATCTATTTGCCTGCACCCATATGATTATCTGAAATACTGAGTCAAGAAACTTATTTCGACTTCTCTGCTTCCTCCCAGACCATTAAGACCCTCAGTAAGAATTTAATTTCATTACTCAAATTTTAATAGAATCCATACTTTATTTTTTTCAACTATTTCTTACACTTGAAAGTATTATATATTCACTTTTATGTTACTTGTTGTTGGCTGATAAATGCACTTTGAATAAATTCTACATAGCAGAAATACAAATTTGTTATAAAATTTGGATAAGATTGTCAATTATCCATGAGATTTAGTGATTGTATCTATTCCACAAAGAAAAGGAAAAGGAAATAAACATTTTCTTTTTTCTTCACATCACTTAAATCACTTCTCCACCAGAAATTTGTGACTCGGTTTTGTATTTTTACTTAGAGATGTGTTTCCTAATAATTTCATATACATATGTACATTCACCTTTATTCTATATGTTCTTCAATTAAGTATATTTCAGAAACATTTGATATGAATTTACTTTTACGATGGATCTAAAGAAGACCTCTCAGATTTCTTTTAAAATATCAAAGATATCAAAATACTTAAGCTTAAGTTACAGAGAAAAATAAAGGGAAAAAAACCAAATATAGACAAATCCTAATAAATTGGAGCTGCTTTTACCCCACATTACATGTTTAATTGGCCAAGCTTTCTTCAGTGCTCCCAAGAGGTTTAAACATTACACAAACATCATTCTACGAAGACACTATGTACTTCACTCCCATCTCAAATAAAAAGTGATTATACAATAAAAACTCAGATTAGGAAAGCCAGTGTATTCAAATATTCAAAATTTATAGATCTACAGGATATTAAGAATAAGACAGGAGACTAGAGAGAACCACAAATAATTTCTGAGAAAAGCAGACAAGAATTATGTAAGATATCAATTTCTTTGCTGCAGGCAAATGGCCTGTAACTTTGGCTATTAACAGCCTCTGACATGTCAGATGGGATGAGGGCCATTCAGAGGCATTTTAAAGGAGTTTTAAATACAGCTAGAGATCCTAGTTTTGACAGAAGACTTCTACAAAAGAATATGACTGACATTCTACTTTTCTACACGTTTCAGAGGAACTGCTGTAATTACTGGGATTTGTATGATGTAGTGTAGAAATACTAATAAATGGAAAGACACAAAAAAGAGTTTTAGTAAAATATTTTTAGATAAGGTGCATGGCTATATGAAAAATATTTTCTCCACGTCATGATTAGGTATAGAAAGTTCAGCTTCAAGCACATTTAAAAACACAAATCAAAACTTGAAAATTTTGCAAGTTTCCAAGAAATGTACGCATTACACAAATTCCAATTAAGCAGCCGCTCTCTGTAGAGTACAACAGTCACTCCAAACAGATGTATGCAGCAGGTGTGTAAGGGCCTGGTTTACTCACCCACAGCTTGCACCCTGCAGACTGGAGGAGCCGGGGGCGCCGGAGGCGGAGGCGCGGCGGCGCCGCGCTTCGGAGGCGCCGGAGGAACCGGAGGTGGGGAACTGGCCCGAGTAGTAGCAATTGGGAGAAAGAAGTCATATTGGTTTATCTAAAGGGAAAAAAAAATATTGTGGTCACTTTCCCAAAAAAAATCATAGGAACCTCTTGAACCATCTGAGCGGTTTGCTCAGTTTTGGCAACATGATGGCAATTTTGGAGCTGCTCGTGATATTAACAGGATGTTCATTTATTTGAACTCGGAACCAGTGCTCTAAGTAAGCAGTGCCCAGGTATTCTTCTCCCCATTAAGGAAAAGCTCTATGACCAAAAGTATCAGGGTTATCACAGAGCTATAGACAAGGCTTCTGGTAAATCACAGTGTTGTGTTCCACTCCTGCCACTCTCATGAAGGAAAAAAGATTGGAGCCATGGCCCAAGCACAGAAACTCAAGTGAGCAAAGAGGAGGGAAAACAAAGTTCCATCAGTTAAGGAAGCCTTTCTCAAAGGATGAAGAGCAAACAACAACCATTACAGTACACCCAGCATAAACAAAATGGGCTCTGAGGTCAATGGTTAAACATGAGCTAAAATTGAGAAACCCTGGGGTAAAAGTAAGTCTTAAAACCTTTGTCATAAAATGCCACTGAATTCTAGAAGTCTAAATTCCAGTGATTTTGACCCTCATTTGATCTGTGCTATCACATTCCCAAGTGGGGTTTAGAACTTAAAAAATGGCGTGTTTTGTACAGAATTCTCTCTTTTGACAGACTGTGCATCAGAAAGGCCAAATATATTTCAAAAAGCTCTTTCAAAGAGATATCTCTTGCCTCTCGCTCTGTCTTTCCAAGGACCTACATTAAGGCAGTATGTTCTCCAGACAAAAGGCATGGATAACCTTAATAAAGGTAATGGAAAAAAAACCCACAATTTCGCACTAAAACCGCTGTTAGAGTCCTTCAAATCCTGTTTTCACCTTGAAGGCCACTGAAATCTTAAGAAGGAATTAAACCTATAAAATCTTCATGCTGCTTAGAAAAAGCAGTAAAACCAGCTATATAAAGATGTTATGAATCGTTTAAAAGCTTTCAAAATGTGCAAAAAATAGTGCATCATTCTTCACTTTCATATCTGTGGTAGCAAGTAGAATACATAAATGACAGGAAAGAAAACCAAAATTGTCCTAAGCCAGGGCATGAGGCACATATCCATCTGTAACTCCTACTGAGAAGCAAGCACACAGCCCTGGGAGTGTTTGGTGCTCCAGCAGGGTCTGGAGAATGAGGTGTGTGCTGAGCCTTGGGGAACATTTTGTCTCTGTGCTTTCTCAAGGAAAGCACGGAATGAGGGCAAGCTTTTGCAGCAAGATTACCACAGTCCCTTGTTTTATGTTGATACTCCAAATCTACTAATGATTAGATTTTATAATATATGACTGGCTTTTCAAAACTGACATTTAATACTTTTTAGTAACCAAAGTTCAAGATATGTCAAAAAAAGATTGAGTAAAAATCTCCTGCTTTGAATTATATACTCGCCTATTTTTAGTACCTCAAGTCTCATACATAAAACACTTCATCAGGTTACATCCTCAAAATACATTCTTGTAATAAAACTAATTTTTTTTTAAGTTTGGTGAGATTAAAATATTTAGTCTTCTATAGATTTCATGACAGCACTGGCTGTGCAAATGAGTGCAGTTTAGCACTGCAATTGTTACTCTTCAATGCTGGTATGTTTCAGCCAGACAGTCAAAGATGGAATCCATTTATTCTTTTCCCAAAGCAGCAAATCAAAACCTGTTTTTCATCTCAACTATCAGAAAAATTTGGTTTTTTCTTACTATACAACAAGGGGTTTATTTTCTAAGAATGGGCAAACAAAAGCAAATATGTGAAAGACTCAATTCACTACATGTAGATCATGATGTTCACTGAAAACCTACTTTTGCTATGAAGTGCAATGGTACAAAGTCAGGGCCAACATAACTCTTAGAAATGTATTTATATAATTGAGAACAAATCACAGATCTTTTATTTTATTCCTACATTAACTGCACATTATGTAAACTACATTACAAATGAAAAATCCTTTAAAAATTCTATGTAAGTAGAAATCATATTATAATTCAAACACATACACATATTGCTGAAACAGAACTAAAAATTCATTTCAGTTATTAGGACTTCATTTTGCAAGTAGAATCATTATGTTTCTTTCTATAAATATTAAACAAACTCTTTATGATTAATTTTTCATTTTTCAAACTCCGTAACAGAAAATTCCCTCTTTTGCAAGATTACATACTTTAAAAAGTAATTAGAATATTTAAAAAAAATAAATCCTCAGACTATTACTGGACTTCTCCTTGTATTTTAGATAATTTATGAATAATTTATAGTTACTTAACTATTGGGATATTTTCCTGAAGCTGCATTTAGCTTCACACACCAGAGAACATAAGAAGGGCAGAAGGAAGCAGCCTAGAGAGGGTTCTTCCACAAACATTCCTGTATGTTAGTATCACTATAAGAAACATTTTTCCTGTCCTGATGTAAAATTATTATGCATGTTGGTTGGAAAGGAGGCCTTATCTACAAAGTGAGAATCTTAGAATTAAAATACTTCAAAAGAAGGTCTAAAAAGACAGATGAGATAAAGGAGCTTTTTGTTGTGTGTTCCCATGGAACACCTCCAAAGGATGCCAGAAAAAGGATGCTTGGTCAGGCTGCCATCAGAAGTTAACAACTCTTTAAATGGAAATAACATTCTTGGAAACTTTTATTCAGATGGCATCTTAAAATACCTTCTTTTTTCTTTTTTTAAAACTAGAATTAACAAACAAATAGAAGCTGTTGGTCGTAAAGAATCTGCAGATTAAGAAAGCTCTGCCATCAAAAGTCCATTTGAATTTAGGAAATAGGTTTGATAGGAACAGTTTGGTAGCTCTCAGCTCAACACTGGGGAGCAAACACGGCTGAACAGCTGCCTGCCTTGGCCCTAAATACCTGGTATAAGACAAGAAAAAAAAAGGAGGGGAAACTGCCCCATCAAACATTACAGGGGAAATAGTATTTTATATAAAATTCATGGTTCAAAAATAAACAGTAGCACAGCTGTCAGGTGGCAATTAGACTAGAAAAAAAGTATTGTTACTTTCAAAAGCACTTTCAAAGCAGTTACTTCACCTCCATCTTCACTAAGTATTCCAAGGCAATAGTATATCTTGGAAAGCAAAAAATATAATTCTCTAATTATTATTCTAATAGAGCATATATTCTCAAGGTTGAATAAAAATTTTGTTTATTCAGAAATCATATTGTTTGTTTAGCACAAAGAATATGTGACATCTCTCTAAAATTTTAGTGTTCTCTTTCACAGTACAACTTCCCAGGGAATTGCACATAAATCAATAAGATAATTTATTACTTAAAATTACATTTTAAATATCTGTAAAAGATAATACTCCTGTATTATCATATATATTTATCATATAATACCATGCAGACTGTTCAAGTATCTTGAAATATTTGTGAAAAGGTTGACCTTAAAGTTTATTTATACCTCTAATACAGAAATTCAGCAGGGATACAAGGAGACAAAATGCAATGTACATTAGAAAAAATCAGTTTGATTCAAATTTAAACCTAACTGCAAAGCCAAGGGTTTATGTCCTGCAACTGCATCCAATATACACTGCCAGCCTTCCCACAAATTTAACATGAGCTTTTCCTGAAGATAAACTGAAATCTTTCATTCCCCCAGGTTTATATCAAAGATAAGCAGATTCCAAAATGAATAATGTAACTGCTGTTCAAAGCCATCATTCAAATGCAATTCACTGCAATAAAATTAAATCTTTCATTTGTATATGGTCAGAGACGATGCAACAACAATACCCTGTAATTCCACAGCTGCAGATTTTCCACAGAATTCACTTCTTACACGACAAATCTGTTCTTTCATTTAAAAAAGGAAAAAAAATTCATTTAAAAGGACAAAAAACCCCACCAAAACACCTGTCACCTCCCTACAACAAGCTTAAGCAATAAGCTCTGACAGGTGTGACTTGTCCTATTTATCTCACTCAAAGGCAGTCAAAGGCTTCATTATTACACAGCTGTGTATTCTGTCCTTTTTCCAAGATGCTGGAATTTGTTATTTCCCAGCAGAGTTTAAAAAAAAAAAAAAACCAAAACTAATTTTGAAGCACTACACTCCTGCACTTTGCTCTGCATGCTTTCCCCAGCAGACCCTGCAGGACCTCTGTGAGCAGGGGATCATCCTGCCTGGAGGAACACAGCCAGAGAGATATAGATATAGATGATATAGACTACAAAGATATAGATATAGATGATATCAGTACTGCTTTCATTGACAGCTCTGATTTTCACAGCCACCAAACACTCTCTGCAGTGAGGTGCAGAGCCCTGTCAAGACACTGGAGTAACAGCAAGGCACAGCCACACTGAGTAACATGCCAGCCNAAAAAAAAAAAAAAAACAAAACTAATTTTGAAGCACTACACTCCTGCACTTTGCTCTGCATGCTTTCCCCAGCAGACCCTGCAGGACCTCTGTGAGCAGGGGATCATCCTGCCTGGAGGAACACGGCCAGAGAGATACAGATATAGATGATATAGATTACAAAGATATAGATATAGATGATATCAGTACTGCTTTCATTGACAGCTCTGACTTTCACAGCCACCAAACACTAAGGTTAAACTCTCTGCAGTGAGGTGCAGAGCCCTGTCAAGACACTGGAGTAACAGCAAGGCACAGCCACACTGTGAGTAACATGCCAGCCTCATCTATAATGCATGGACTCCATTTTCTCACTCAGAATCCTGAAGGAACTGGCTCAACATTTTTTAAGGTTTATTTTTTAAGCATGCCAAGACACTTCAACTCTAAGAGCATCTTTTGCTGTCCCATGTATTAATACATATTATGTTTTAGTGAGAATTGTAGCAGCTCTTCAAAGTTCCTAAATATGTACTATATTTGTTGATCTGAAGGGGTTTTTTTAGCAGAATTCAAGACGCATTCAAGACTAAATTACTTGGAACTTTACATTAATAATTCAAGTAGTTTTAATAAATTTTTTAAGTACATTAAAATAGTTGCATGCTTTTTTTATGTTTTTAGCAGTGCTCCTGGATTATTTTTACTTTTCCTTAGCCCTAGTATCCACTTTGTTAAGGAAAACATCAGTATAGTGGGGTTTTGTTGGTTCATAGGGTAGTGTTGTCAGTAATGACTACAACAGCAGGAAGTTCCAGTAAAACCAGAAGGCAGACAGAAAAGAATGGGACCTGATGGGATACAGAAGGTTTGTAGGAGCTGGGAGGTAAGCTGGGGAAGAGCAATTGTCAAAAAAGCAGAGATGAGATCAGAGAAACAGCTGTTCAAGTGTAGAGAGGCAGGAAATAGCACTTGCAACTGTGAAACCTGAATAGGGGAAGCTCAACATACAGAGATTAGAGGTTTGGGGTTTTTTTCAAAACTGGAAAATCAGGAAAAAAATCTGGTGAGAAAATGAGGACTATAGATGAGATAGAATAACAAAGATCCAAAGGAAAATTATTTAAGAATCAGTAACTACTGAGAGTTTGTGATCACAGTGATAGATGCTGGTACCTCAACCACCTTCTTAACAGAACTACGTTTTTAATTAGTATCTTACATTGCAGGAGTTAAATGAAAGAAAATCTACAGCATCCTGGGGGCTACGCATACTTCCAGATGCTGCCTGTAGTCATGCCACACTGGGTAACTTCATTTAACATTAGTCAGTGCTCTTGGGGCCAGCTGTGCCAGTGCTGCACAGCTCAGAGGCGCTCACCTGTGAGCACCAGCGCGCTGGAAGCTGTGAGCGTCCTCGGGCACGTCCTGCCCAGCAGTGAGCTGCTCCTGACAGGCAGGAACACACTGGAAGCAGGAGGGCAGCACTGGCTGCACCCAGCTTACCCAGCACCAAGGGCAAAGGGAGACAGAAGGACTCTGAGCACAAAGGGAGAAGGGAAACCGAAGGAAAAGCATTTAATTAAAGCAACACACTAGCTGGCTATGAGGGGCCCCAAGAAAATTTCCTTTCGGAAGTTTTCATTTCCTTATTTCTGAAGGAAGTTATTTCTGTTGGCCAAAAATTATTCTTAAGACTTGAAAAATCCTTAGACCAAAATTTTGAAAAATGAAAGACAAAATCTGTAATCAATGGATGCAATATTCTAAAGCCTTTTTTTGTTCGTTCTGGTTTTTAGGGGTTGTTTGGGGGTTGTTTTTTTTTCAGCAAGAACAGTCACACAACAGATCCCATCAAATGTAAAAATTGTTTTTCCAAATTTATACCACAATTAAAGCAGCCCTCCAACTGGCATAACCTTATCTTCACTTAAGCCAATGTACACCAGTATCAAATCACAGTTGGACATGCTCATCAATAATGAATGCCAATCTTGAACATCATGTTCAGGTGACGTGCTGAATTAAACATAGATAGCAAGCTACTATTTCAGCATTCTTCAGAAATATTCATTTTGTTAGTCACTACAAATCTACAGCCGTGTCAGTAGCAATGTTTCTACTCTTATTCTAACCTGCAACTTGATATGAAAAGCAAATAGGAATAGAGTTCAAATATCACAATGGGAAATAGAGTTCTTGACTTTTCCATTGCTTTCATTTGGACTTTCTTTTCAAGAGGAATTGTCCTACATCTTTCTTCAAACAAGGCATCCCACATAGGAAAAGTGTGCAGCTGAAGTGTTATCAGCCCTGACTAGAATAACTATTTTACTTGCTTTATTAATATTATTCCTGTTGGTATGGTAAGTCTCTGATCTTAATTCTCGTTCAGCTTGCGGCCTGCAATGCCATACACACAGATTATTCCAAGAGCTAATGCCAGTTATCTACTCCTGTATTCCCATTACTGACCCTTCCCAATTAAAGGAAAATGCCAGCATTTTCCTTTGCCGACTTTCTCCAGTTTGATTATAGGTCACTCTTTATATTCTGTAGGTAATTATACACAATTACATACTTTCCTGACACTGTATCCAGTCTAATTCTGACTACCTTGCTTATGAGTGTTGTATTAGAACTGTCAAGATACCTAAAAACATGACAATTATTCCTTTTCCCTTAAGTCAAGGCCTGCCATAATACCAGAAGGATTTTTTTATAAATCTATTGACTCATATTCTGTCGGGAAAAATCATCTCAGAGTGGTGTATGTGCTATAAACTCACTCCAGTGACTTCCATGTGTACACAGAGGAAAATCACAATGTTATCAGACACAGCCTGTAACATACAAATACTATTTGAATGATGCTTTCAGCAAAGGAATTCTCTTTTATATTCCTGGGAAGGCAGGAGTGAGAGGTGGGTGGAGGTGGAAAAGAATACTCCTGACCCTTTTAAGATGCATAATATCTGTTATTCATTTTCAAGGTAGAAGTGCAGATAATGCAATGGGTTTATATGCTGTAGAAGTGATCCCCAGCTGCTTGTTCTGTGGCTGGTTTATGATATCATACACTAAGTTTTCTTGCAATTTGCTGTTCTCCAAATAGGGGGAAACCCCAAACCTTCCATTTCCAAGCAATTTTCAATGAGATTGGATTTAAAATTAACTTGAGCACTCTCTATTGACAGTTACTGCCAATAAAGTGCCAATTTTCAGATGTAAAAGTTACTTAAAATTCTCATATCTTCAATTCTTTTCCACTCAAACAGCTCAACCAGAAAGCAACTTTGCCAGTCTTTATGACACATAAAACTCATCTACATTTGTTTCTTGGTCATTCAGGCGAGAACAGCTGCAAAAAGAAGGTGGCTGCTGGTTTTTTGAATGATTTCATGAGTGTGTGGTATGACATTTCAGTATTAGTTTACACATTTTTAATCCATTGAGAAAGTGTGCTTTCTTTTTGTACACAAACAGATAAAGTTATAAAAAGGTTATTTCAGAACTTGTTTTCTTAAGAATTGCATTACTAACTATACAACTATTGCACACACTAAAATGTTCATCTAAAGTCTCTATTCTCCCATCACAGAAATATCCCAGAGCATGATTTTAATTATCTTAATCACCACTGTTCCATAAACCTACCGTTTTGGGTGAGAAGGACAAGAAGCATTGCACAGACAATCCCTCCTTTAAGTTAAATGAATAAAAATGAGGCTTTGAACGAGAATGGTCAATCACTGCCAAAGAAAATACATAACCAAATTACAGATGTTATTGCATGAAATATCAGCTTTATAATAGTTGCAGTATTTCAAAGTGATTTCCAGTATCAAGTATCTACATATTAGCATGTAAGCATTTCTCATAAAGTTACAATGGAATATAGTATCTCTCATAAGGATTCAGAAGGTAATTTTGAGCAGTATGAATCACCAGCAATTTTCATGGAAGTTATTCATTTGGGAGAACACAATACTTCAGACAAAAAAAAAAAACAAAAAAAAAAAACACCACCAAAACAACATTTTCCTTTACCTTTGAAT
The DNA here is from genome assembly GCA_013400175.1 of Phainopepla nitens. Classification (NCBI taxonomy): domain Eukaryota; kingdom Metazoa; phylum Chordata; class Aves; order Passeriformes; family Bombycillidae; genus Phainopepla; species Phainopepla nitens. Next base: position 998,295 of record VXBQ01002612.1, on the reverse strand, counting down.
ATAAGTGTTAGGCTAAAATAGTTAATTACATAATTTACTAATACCATAGGGATAAAAATAGCTGGCTGAAACTGTGGGTTTTGGGTTTTTTTAAGTTACTTCTAGGCATAATCTACATTTCCAATAAGGCTTGCTTCATTTTTCAGACCTCCATGTTCAATTTTAAGGCACTGGCAGAAGCACAGGTTTCCAGCAAAGGTAATATTCCTCCAAGATCAGTATCCATCATGGAACTCCAGAGGTATTCATCCAGTGTTCACCATTTCAGTACTTGACCTGACTGGATGGCACATGACTGGTTTCAAGCACAAACTCTGATCCAGAGATCATGTGCAATGTGCCTGATCCCATGCTGGCTGCCTGCCTGTTGTAAAGAGCCTTACAGCTCTTTTCCAAATTAAGATGACTGACTAGGAGCCCTCACCTTCCCTTCCCTTTTAAGTACACCACATGGTAAGAAAACCCCTCTGATTTTGGGAGATCTTCTGCATCATCCACATATAGTTCAACATAAAGATACAATGGAATTTTATAATACTGTCTTGCAAAAGAAAGATTCTTGATTTCCTGAGTTTGCAGCTTTGCTTGGAAGCCCTCTTGTCCCTGCAAAATTCTCTTGTGAATAATGATGGTGGAATATCCAAGGAGATGCCATGACTGAAGTAGGAAAGTCATGGGCAACAATGTGCAGGATAAGAATCTGCACTAGCTCCACCAAGCAAAAAATAATTCAATTCCCCTACTGCCCCAAAACTTCCTGAGCTGGGCATTCATGCAGAACAGAGGCCCTGTCATTAACCTGCAGACACCCTGTCCCTCTGGGAAAAAGAAAGGTCTGAACCCTTATACTAGTGATAAAATAGTCAAAGGATAAACATTGTCAAAAAGTGGGTATGAGTCCATGAACAGGAAATTAATACAATTGTTTGGCTTTGTTTGTTTGGGTTTTTTAATATTTTATTTTAACTGAAAAGAGGGTATTCAAATTTTTGGTTACACTTTAGCAACTATGGGGAGCAAAAATTGGGGGAAAAAATCTACAGGCAACCTGGTATTTGGCAAATATTTATTTTTGTCAAATGTAATCTTATAGGCAAAACAAAATGTTTCCCCTTAATTTATATTAAGCAACATCTTTAAAATATTTTCTTTAGGTTTTCTTATATCAGAAAATTTGGCTACCAGAAATGGTCTGACAGATTTTCTCTCAGCATTATCCATTCTTTATTTAATGAAAATTCTGATATAGCAAAAGCAAATACCTGAATCGTCTTTAGTATTCAATTTAAAATCCTTACAGTTATCAAAATCAAACTCCACTCTGGCACATGATTGTCCTTTGTTCTGCAGCAAAAATGGAATTGATTTTGTAGCACCAAGAGAAACACCTTGAAATTCAAACGTTCCCTGTACGTTTAAAGAAGAAAAATGGGTCAAAGCACTGTGAAGTCAAGTCTATAATAGAACATAATGTGAATAAATATAATTGTGCAAGATTCACAGTTTATAACAAAATAACAGGATTGGTTAATCAATAGTCTCACATAAGGACTCAAAATAGAAGAGTTTAGAATTTAATTCAGTCCAGTTACACCATCAGAAAAGTTTTCATCATTCGGTAAACAAATCAGTGACTCACTTTTTCCTTTACTGCATTTTTTTGTAATAACTACCTTAAGAAATACTCTCCCTTTTAACATACTTATTCCAAATTGTCAAGTTCAAAAACTAAAGCTGTCAGCTATCATTTAGTGTAACTGTGATATGTACATTTGGGTTTTAACATTTCTTCCTAAGTTCATATCTTTGATACTTTTCTTGGGAAGTTAGTTTAGGAAGAAATGAAAAATACAAAGTAGAGAGGAGCCACTTTGACATCTAAAGCAAAACACTTAACCAATCTTACCAATTTCTACAATTTCTTCACACTTACCACATCAATGCCTATTTCAGAGATATCTGAAAATCCAGAAATCCTAAGTGTGAGTTCTGCTGAATTCCTCACTGCTACCTAAACGAAGGGACAACACTGGGACTGTGGACAAGGTTATTTTAACAAAACTATCTCACCAAGCCATAATTACATGAAAAAGAGTTTAACACAAAAAAACCAACTCAACCCTATCCCACAGATACAGAGCAGAGTCAGTATAAATTGCACTGGAAATATGATAATAACTCTTCTCTTACAATAGAATGCATTTTTGCTGCAGAAATATGAAGAGATAAAATAAATGCCTTCATTTTCTAGAACATATATTTACAGATTCCAGTGACACATGGCTTCAAATCATGCCTTTGTAGCATACCATATCTGGGACAGATATAGCTAGATAGATATAGCTGTTAATTAAAAATACAGAACAAAAATGAACAAACATAAAAACCACAATCCAACGTTTAAGAAAGACCAGTGATCAGTCTTCTCCAATTCTGCAGACAAAAATAATATTGCAGGAGGCTTTGTTAGTAGAATGAGCAGTTTTTTCTGACAGGAGAAATCTGTGTTCAGCAGTTGTGAGGATTGGAATGTGTATCACAACACACACTGCTTGACAGAGGTGCTGTACAAGCTGGACAGGATTGTTCTGGGGAATATAAAATCTGTTGTAAAAGTGGAAAAAATAAATGAATACTAGGTTTAACCAGCATAATATATGCAGCCCCAGAAGATGGTGAATCCGGGATCAGTCAGAAACGGTAGCAAAGTTCAGACCCTTGATAGCAACTTTTTTCCCCAATCTCACTTATCTCAGGAAGCAGGCATGCAAAAACCAAAATATGTTACATGTTTATTGCACACCTGCTATCAAAGCAAATCTACTAGTAGAGCCATTTCTGAGAAAACCACAAAAAGAAGTCAAGAAATTAAAAGCAGTATTCCAATCCTGCTTCTCTATGTATTACACAAACTGCAGGAATGTCTACATTATCTTGTACAGAACAATCACACATTACTTCCAACAGCTTGTCAGTGGTATAATAGGAATCAGCTCAAACTGAGAAGCTGCTTTGATACTTCTGAGTAGGACTGATACAAAATAAAAAGCCAGAATAGCTGCAGCAATGATCTGCTGCAAGAAAACCTTACTCAAAAAGCATTAGAACACTAGAAATAAAATCCAAGAGAGGCATGAACGTACACACATAAACACACAGCCTAACACTCAAAAAGACAAAGTTCTTCCAGTTTTGAAATACCTCCACTTTTTTATCAAAATTCATGTATGCCTTAGGAGTCAAAGAGATGTTGAGCTCAGCAATGCCTCCCACAGGCACCACTCCTTCAGAGGGGGTGATTGTCATTCCAGGCAGTGGGCTTGAGTCAGGAACCTTCACAAAGACAAACAAGAAACATACTGAAAAAGGTGTTTGCATTCATTTGTTTTGGTTGTTGCTATTTTACATATACCAATATATCTATCATAAAGATTTTATATTCTTACAAGGAGAACCTTCATAGCATATAATGCTAACTTGGACTTAGAAGTTTGGGGAAAAATGCAAGTAAACCAAGTAAAATAACAGATTTCTAAACATAACTGTCAGTTTCTACTATGAAATAATTTTTGCCACCAGTTGGAAACTTGGAGTTGTGAGTTTTGAGTTGTTTTCATTAAGTTATAAAAATAAAGACTTGCTACCTAGCAAGTTTTCAAAATATTCTACTAAACATTTTTTTCAGTGACAAATAAATTGATCACTCCTCTTTTGACATTCACAGTAAGATGGGACACAGAACTCCAATTCTGTATAGCTCAGTAATAATAGTAGAAGTAAATACTCAGTTTACTCAGTTAGCAAAGACAAAAAGGAATTTGTTCTCTTCTAATGCACTCCTAACAGATAGCTTTTTAAAGTACAGCTACACAGGTGACAGTGACCAAGACCAACCAGCTATGTCTTGGCTTAAGAGTAATTCTGGAAGCTAAAAAGGCTGGGTATGTTGGTTTGTGTTACTGGATATGCTGATTTTATTTTTTCAGGCCCAGCCTCCAAGACTATGGTACTACTTGTTATTCAGTGCTCAGCTGATAAAAGAGAAATCTGGTACAAATCAAAATAAATTAAACATGTTTCTCAGTACTGTAATAATGCAGTAACAAACACTCTGAGGATTTTAATGAAAATTATTTTCCTTCACTAAATACAGCAATTATCCTGTGATCAGAAAAACTAATGAGGTTAGATTTCCTACTAATTTGTGTATTATATTCACCCACTCTGGCATCCATCTCATCCCTTTGTCAATTCATTGCACAGCCCTTCTTGCCCCCGGGTGTTGGTTTAGCAAAGTCATCCTGTGTGCTGTGACTGCTCTGCACTGTCCTTGCATGCCCTGACTGGGCAGCACGGGTAGGATGACCAGCCAGTTTGCTCTGCCTCTCAGGGTAGGAAAACATTCAATGAATGCTTTTCCATAGGGAACCCCAGTAAGGGGTTCTACCCTCATCCCAAACCACCAGAATCATTCAGGCCATCACCACTTTGCTTGTCTTTTGTCCCATCTACCCATCAGTGCAAATCTGACAGAGACAGAATTCCTATTTACATCCATCTTGTTTCTCCAGAAAACATCACAAAAACCTAAATAGGTGCATATTTAATAACTGAAAACACAAAACCATAACATGATCTGCTAAAATTAACTCCCTTCTGCTCCCCAACCCAAGGAATTAAGTGTGCTAGAAATCATTTTCTCTTACTTGGAAGTATGCATGGTTGTATCCTGTGTTTAGAATACTGGCTATCTTACAAGTAGTGAAACCAACTGGACTATGAGGGAAGGATATATTTTGAGCCACAAACTGAACTCTAGTAGCACCAAACTATTAAAAAAAAAAAAGAGAGAGAGATAAAACAAGCAAACCATATAATATATTTCTAAGTAGAAATAAATAATTCAGTCTAATTTATTATATAATGAGCTAATATAGTTGTGCAAATACATAAATAGGAAATATTCAAATAGGAAAACACAGCTGAAGTGTGAGACAAGATTTACTCAATGTACTGAACTTATCTAGATTCAGATAGAACAGACTCAACCCTACAGATATTTCTGGACCAATAATTTCAAAACCAACAAAAATATTTTAATTAAGTTTAAATTTTAACAGCACAAACTCCATTAACTCCAAATGTGTGATAAGGACAAGATATTTCAGAGATATTAATAGCAGTAGAAATGCAAATATTCCAATTTACACACATCTTGGTTTACATATGGCAAACTTCCAAGACTTCAAATGAAGAGGAAGAAATGAAAAATAGCTACTGGAAAAAACAAAAACAGGCTCATCAAAAGAAAGGGAGAAGTTTTCTTGGCTCCCAATAAAAGTTCTAAAACATGCAGCTAGTAGAATAGAGTGAAAAAAAAAAAGAAAAAAAAAAAAACTTTCTTCTTCCTACTCACTGGTATGCAACGTAAGACAACAAATAACTAACCAAAGCTAAATGGCACTTAGAAGACTACCCAGAACATTGCTTCTCAAAAACCATGTTCAAGTAACAACACAAAATTAAGAGTCTGTTGTTACCTTGAAACTCTGAAATATACCTTCCTACACATACCTAGACTTTTATTCCTTTAATAAATAATATATATCTAAAAAACTGTTGTATCACCTCTCCGTATTTGTTTAGTCACACTAGGCAAGCCAAGCACAATAATTAGGCCATAATATATAAGGACCACTAAGCTCTGATGCCAAAGGAAGGATATCATCAAAAGCAAGAAAAAGGTAAATTGTCTTTGCATTGCCTTCTCCATCATGTCTTTGGAGCATACTCTTTAGTTAAACATGTTAAGTAAAAGCTATATGAAAATAAAATATTTTAATAAAAAAATAGATGATAATAAAAATATATTTAAGGTAATCCTTTTTTTTATTATTTTTCTTCTCTAAAGCTACCGCACAAATTTTTACCTTTGCAAGACATTTCAAAGTAATTGAATTTCCTCTGTGCACACACAAGGTGAATTGTCCTGTTTCTGGAGTGTTGAACCCTGAGTGCCAAACAACTTCACACTCCACATCACTATAGGCCTCCACACACCCTAAATATATGTACACAATTTAGATGTTATAGCATACACATGTACAACTATCAAATTACACTGTATAATTAGAAATAACATAGCCACATAAAAGTGAAATGACCTACTACTGAATGTAAGTCTACATTTCTTAGGTGTTGAACAATCTGAGTGTTCAACTGATGAAGCAAGAAAAATTAAGTCTTAGATTCTCATGAGAATTGCATAATCTATTTATTAGTATTCTGCAGTAAAACACACTCAAAGTTTAATGGTATTTTTAGCCATGAAGTACTCTGATAGTCACCACTGAAAACAAAAATAAAATAACAGACTATCTTTCTTTGCAGAATAGCAGCTTGGGGAAAGATCATATACACTTTTAAGTGTATATGATTAAGTCTGAATTTGTATTAGCAGAAACATCTTTTCTCAAGAATCAGAGCACACCAAATCCACTACAGTTAGCAGTTTGTTCTTTAATAATGGAGCTCAAACATACCCCTGCAGAATACTATTTTTGAAAGAGAGGAAGGTAAAAGCTATACACATATCTAACAAATACTGATCCATGATGCAAATGAATCGCAGATTGAATTCCATCTATGTTACTCCACCTTCCATCAACTTTTTAGCAGCTTCATTCAGTGCTTTTGGAAAATTTCCCACCCTGGTGAGCTGTATGATGTTGCTGCCCCACTCTTGAAATGTCAGCAATCTGTGCTGAGAAAAATGTTTACACAGCACTGCTGGCTGGGCATGGAAGGAGGGAGCTGGACTGAGCGTGCATTCAGGGCAGGGCTTACACAGAGAATGCTGCTGTGGTGCTAAGCTGTGACCTGATACTGCTTTTGGGACACACTGATACTGACAGAAACCTAAAAATATAGTTATAGCATCAGCTAAATGTTTGTCTTATTTAATACTGTTGACATATAAGATACATACACACACTCTATTTGCGTAGCATACCTCTGGTTGGCCTTATAGTAAATGCACATATTCTTTCTCCAGTTACAGGTCTCCAGATAAAGTCAGCAGGATGGTTCCTGGGATTGCACACCCTGACAGTTCTTCTAAACTCTGTCCCTGCTAGGTAGCCAGGAACAGGACTCAAAATCAGTTCCCTTGTAGACAGCTGAAGTTCAATAGGCATTGCACGTGCAACTACCAGCACATGTCCAGTGTGTTGGTTGTTTATTTTGTAGCTGAAAGAGCTGTAACATAAAAAATATATCTCTCAATATTTTTATTTTTATTTATTTATTTTATTTTTATTATTATGTTAGTCAGAGTAATATTTACATGAAATTTAACCACTAGCAAGAAAATACTTAACAACTGAGTGAACACACAGTTAAGACTGAAAAGAGAAAAGTTTGCAATTCTTTTGTATACTACTTAAATCATGTCAGAAATTAAGATCAACCTAGAGGATTATCAGCCTCACACAGTCATTTTAACGTTAGAAAACAGAGAGTTCATACCATCAGGCTAGAGAAAAGATCTTTTTTATACATTTTCCCATAAACTGCATCAAAAGATTTGAGTATGGCTGCAAGTGATGCAATACTAGGCTGGAAAGAGAATGGTCTTTTCCATAAAAATTTCTCCTAGTAAATCCACCAGAAGAGCAAACTTTTTTCCCTGATGCACCTCTAGCTACAGAAAGCTTTTCACAGGACAGATTTGTCTTGGTGGTTTAGAAAATAAAAAACAAGAAGCAGTACTGTAGTAGGAAAATTCTGCAACATAGAACCGCATTGATTATTGCAATGTCACCACAGATGAGCACACACCATTAACAATTATCATGACTACACTTTAAAATCAGCTAGGTGATTTTTTTTAAAAAAAATTTACTACTGCCAAGAAAGTGTGTAAATCAAGACAAATATAAAAAGCCTTACATTTTAAACATTCCAACAGTGGCTGTCTCAAACACAACTGGAATATGAGTTTTTGTAAGAGGAGGCACCACCTGAGACAATGGAGATGTCTCCTGCAATTCTGCCACTTCAATCTGAATTTGTATCCAAATATGAACTGACAAGTTATTGATGATGTACAGTTCTTTGGTTGCTGTAGAATACACACAAACTTCACCAAAATCTATAGTAGAAGGACCTGAATTATATAAGAAATAAGATCCTCAACATTAAAAGGTAAAAGCTAATGTAAGGAAACATAACTACTAAAATACTATGATCAAATGTTTTAATTCTTCAAAAAACAAACTTAGCTACAAAAATCCTGTAGGGAACAAATTATCACTAAAATGTGGAAGTAAATATCAGAGCTTCTGTGAGCGTTTTCAGCAGTACAAGTCAAAATCCAGCAATATTTATTTTATAATTGTGCTTGTTTTAGTCAACTGGTAAAACAGGAAATCAATGTGCTCACTACTTATAGGACTAATAACAACCATAAATATTTCTTTTTTTGTTAAGCAGATATTTGAAGGGACATATTACCACCAATTCACTGAAAGTTCATGCGTGCAACCTGTTAGTTTGCTCCCTGATGTGGGACCACTTGGTTTAATAACTCATGTCATGTGATGGGCACAGAATTACTTCACTACCTAGTTTCCTGCTATCACTAATTTTTAGGCTGGTCTATAAATCTGAGCAGTCATGGCACTAGTCAAAAATCTTACAAAATTCTCAGTACTCTTCATATTATTATGTTTATCTTGTTCTATCTTTCCCCGAGTATATCTGTTTACACAGCTACATTATTCAAGTTCTGGCTTAACTGAAAATTTTAAAAAGCCCAGGAAGTACTGAAAATTCTCTTTGCTGCGAAAAAGAAAACTTTACTGAAGAAAAGTTGACCTTAAAATAGACCTGTAGCAGTAAGAAGCGTTGTTAATAAGTCACTAAGAAGTTTTAGAAAGTGTTACTCCCCGTCACAGAACATTACCCTGAAATTATTTTGATGGGAGGATCTTGATGTTTTAGTTTTTGGGGGCATCAATCTTCACTGTTAATTCCCAGAAATATTCTGAGCACTTCCATGAATCTTGCTGATAGTAATGCTGGTCCAGGTACTATCCACTAACAAGGCCTAAGGGTATGACCAACTCTCTCACCATGCTGTGGTGATCTCTCTGCAAGAGGCTGTGGTATGAGAAGTCTTCAAAGGAAGCTCTTCTTTTACATGTTCATACCTAATCATATCTCAGTATTTGCTGAGAATTACAAAGCTTTTGTGAAACTCTACGGTAAGTCTCAAGCCTTCCTAACAAATTAAACTGTTTTCTATTTAGGGTGAACAACTATAATCATAAATTGTGTTACTATACATAAGTGCTTTTATAACAACTACATGCATTTAGCAACCAAATTAAAAATCTTACCAATAAATATTTGATGAAGCTGTTTGTGTGTCAAAGTTAGACTACAATCTTTCTTCTCCTGGTCAGAAGATGGCATAGGACTAAGCCAGCTCCAAACCTGTGATAAGCAAGCACAAGACACTTCCTCAGAGCAGAATCAAAATTCTTATGATTTTTATATGGTAAACACATTATGCTCACATACTACTCGAGCTTTTAACTTACTTCTTTGTTTGTAGATTTAGAAGCAATTGCTGCCAGTTTTCGACTAGTTAACATGCAATTGCCATCTAAAGGAAGCATTTTGGGCTGTGGCTTCTCCTTGGGAAAATCTGCAATTGAGATGTTTGGTGACTTCAGACCTTCAGCTGGTTTAATGCCTATGCTCAGAGGATTGTTATAAATATAAAACTGCCTACAGGGAAGGAAAAAGAAAAGAATGTGGAAATCTGAAAGTTTGAGCATTCCTTGATCTACACATTCAATTATTTAATATTTTTAAGCAAAACAATATTTTAAGTAGGAATAGTTCATTATTTAAAAAACTCTCAAGCACAGAAAATACCTCAAAAACACTTTGATTGTTCTGGTTTTTACTGTAAGATAAGTCTAGAGGACTCACATTAAAGGATTGTATCTGCCTCAGTTCAAAGAATATATAATAATTTACATACTCAATTCATCACTTGGGGTGAGCTAGACATCCTAGTTAGAAATACATATTTAATATATAAAGAGAATCCAAAACAATCAATGTTATAGTTTTTCCTGTTAACCATAAACAAGTATTCTTAAAACTTGACACCTTAATTTAAGTTCACTTTAAGCTTAATTTCAAGTGCCCTGCCTCCATCCTTACATTTCACCCACGAAGTGATCTCTGTATTCTAAATACTTGAAACAAACAGGTTTTTAATGCATTATAAATTAAAGTCCCAAGATCATAAGAATATTAGCATGGGACAAATTTAGGTATATGACTGGTGTCATTAAGTTAATTCTGCACATATATTCACATATTCTGTGTATGAGCCTAAAGAATTTATTTACCCTTTAAACCAAATCTTACCTAATAGCCTCCTTCTCTAAACGACGCTGTCTTAAACTAGAAATGAAGTCTACATAGCGCTTCTTATTTTCTTTCCTAAACAGTTGTTCAGAGTCAGTATAAGCAAATTCTGGGTCTACGTAATTATATCTCTCAGCCTTTGTGAAAATAGTCCTAAACAGTTAAAGAGAATTGTAGTTTCATTACACAGGTAGAATGATACTGGGTCTCGTTAGAATGAATACATAATTGATTTTGATACATATATATTTCATTCCAAACATTCTTTTTATCACAGCTGATTATTAATATTTGATGTTGTAAAGGCAACCATAAAAATGAAATATTGCAAGCGTAATAGCTACATTTGTAGCTATTACGAAAACTCAATAAATTTATGTGCAAGAGACTCAAGAATGCAATGAATTTTAAAGTACTTTCAACCTGAAAAAACCCAGCGAACTGTCACACGAGTAACGGATCTTGATCTACCATATGATATATATATAAATCTGTGGGTTTAGATATTAGATTCACATAAATTTTACCTGTACTTTTTATTCCGTTCACTAGGCCTAAGGCTGGCTGCACGATCATTAGGAAAAGCTATAAGTGCGTCATCCTTACAATTCCTGTTTTTCTGGTGCGTATGAATTTGTGTTTGGGTAGATTTAAGGAGTGCCACAGGTGCTGTATCACTGAGCTGTCCTGTGCCATGAACAACAAACTGTCCAGTTGCATTGGAAATCAAGGGTGTTAGACCTTAAAATTCAAATAAAACATAAACTTAAACTAATATTTTCTAAACAAAATTCAAAGTCTTAGAAAAAAATCTAATTTACAATGGTCTACCCAGCAGCACAACAGTCAGTCACCCACCCCACAGTGTTTTCCTGAGACAAGAAGGAAGAAGCCATTCACACCATGCCAAGAGCCAACTGCTTCCCTTGGCCTGGATCACACAGACAAACACCAGAGCTCAAAGCAGCTGCGCTGCTCTGTCTTGCACAGACACATCAGACACTCTGAGCTGCCTGCCACAACACCAATCACAGTGTCCTAAAGCTTGTTTTAAGGGCTGCAAACCGAGGCATGAATTTTGACAAAACCTCCCAAGCTAGAACAACTGAAAAGACAGCTCAGATCTTTTTCACTCTAGTTTTAGAAAAGCACATATACATGAACATTAAAGAGAAAACTATGGCAGAAATAAGGTCAAACTTCAACTGCCCTCTCCTCCCTCACCTGCAAAAAACAACAAAAAAAAATAGATAATTAACCATCTTTTTTTTACCCACTTTAGCCTTACTTTAATCCACCAACAAAAAATCAAAAACTACTTTTCATCTTCTAACTCATGGGAGTGATTACAACTTTCACTGGCCAGAAAGGCACAGTTTGCAAGAAGCTTCATTGCAGTCTCTCCCCTGCCTTCACCGGAATACAGAGACACGAGTACACATACTCATGCACAGACACTGGGAGAAGGTAACAGGAAGATAGAGAACCATCTAGAAAAGCATCTGAAAAAAAAACAAAATAATTTTTCCTCCACACTTCAATGAAACTTAAAAGCAAAACACAGATATCCCTCATAATGTTTTTATAAACCTGCAAATGGGACCAGAATAGGGACATTAATAGAGCAAATGGTAGACAAGAGCATGTAGAAAGCCTGAAAAACTTGAATATTACATTAAATCTTTGATCCAAAAAATCCACTTCTTCTAATTGGGTTTCTGAAGTAGGAAAACTGAAGGAGCTCTGGATTTCAAAAACAAAACCAAGGAATTGCCAAACTTTAGTTTCTCGTCAAGTCTTCACAGCGATGTATTGGAAATACCTTCCTGAAAATAGCAGGAGTGCCCAGTGACTTATCAACCATTCCAGTACTTGTAGGAAGAATAGCATTTTATCATGACTTTGCAGTAACTTCTACTTTTTACTTCCCCACAATGAATAAAATGGGTATTGCTTTCCTGTTTCTCATTAGGGAGTACATGCTCAATCTGGCAACAGCTAAAGAGAATTCAAGTTCCCCTCCTGATCTACACACAGCCACCATATGCACCAATGCACAGCTCAGGCAACTGCACTGCTGATGCAGAGGCTGCAGCACATCTTATGTTAGAAAAAAAACGTTTGCCAAGACAGGTTTATAATCCAGTGACAGCTTAGTCAAATCTACTGCAAAGTGGTTATTCATGGAAAACATTTGGAGCACAGATTAAAAATTATAGACTAATTATTGCATATCCTGAAAGACTCTTCTGCTGGCACAGGCTTCACAGGATGGGAAGAGTCAGCAGACACAGGACTGGCAGCAGGCTGTATGAACTGGCAAATTCATCTGGCAGTAGTAACTCTGAATCAACAAAGAACACCCTGTTACCTTTCCTAGCTCTTCCCGTGCTTTACATCTCTCTCAATTTACTCCTGAAACATCTTAGCACCATGCCGGGGCATCACTTGTAAAAACTGAATCTTATAAAAGTCAGATAATCATACGATGAAAATTTATGCTTGAATAGTTCAATTTTTTATACAATTATGGGAACATGTACCATTATTTTAGCCTTTGTTTTGCAGTCTTATGGGACGTATGTCATACAACTTCCCCCCAGTCCCAGCAAATTTCTTTTTATAAGAAAACTAAAAATACTAAAAAAATCTCTTTTAAAATGCTAAAAATGTGCTTTTAAAACATTTTATCACTTGTCACTTACGTTCTTAGCATCTTACCAGGATTAATTGTGAATACAATGCTTTTTCGTTTAGATTTGCACACACCACGTAAGGTCAAAAATATTTGATGAAATGATTTTGGCTTCAAAACATCTACATTATTTTCATCTACTCCACTACCAACGATATCAATAATTTGCTTCATCTCAAATACTCCAATTTGATGCGGAGAAAATGAAATCATCACTTCCTAGAAAAGAAAAGTCATTATGAGACATATGAGACAATAAAGAGTCAAGTTTTGTGTAATTCTCTATATGATTGAGTCCCTGAGTCACTTCTCTCCACACTTACCTCTAACACAGGTATTCAAAACTGGACTTGTAGAATATTCCAAGAGGCACATAAAAATTAGCAATATGAGGTAACATAAAAATGTGACACATTAGAACATAACAAAGTCTCTTTTGTTCACTTCTGAGAGAAATCTTCTGCCCTGACTTACTGGTTTGGGAAACTGTAAATGTTTTCATATTTGACTTATTATGTGGCAAAGTTTCTTCCATTAAAAGAAATTTTATCTTACTTGAATATTTGTGATTTACTGACACAAATTAAAAGTATCCTTCAAAAATAATTGAGTATAAATTAATCTTCTAAAACCAGTAAAATAAAAAAAATTACAGAGAGGAAAAATCTGTAAATCTAAAAACTTCTAAAGTTGCCTCAGTACTCCAATCTTTTTCCTAATTTAAAACAGTATTTGTTGCTTCCTGGAGTAGGGAAAGAACATTAAAATAAAAAAATAAAAATATATATATTTGGCTGGTAATAAAAGCCATTGCTACTGAAATGAAATTCCCCTGGTTTACTTTCAAGAAATTCCACTGCTAACCACTGTAAAATAATCTGTCCAGTTACATAACCTAAGAGAGAGTTACCTGTTCAGATTTTTGTTTAAGTTTTCCTCTTTCAGGAGAAACATTGAAGTGAGCAGTCTTGCGGAAGCTGAACGTTACTGGAAGGAACTCGGATTCATTTTTCATTGTGCACATGACTTGTGCTTGTTCACCCAAATAACAGTCCTTAAAATTAATTACTGTTCCTGGCTTAAAAGTTAATATCACAGGAAACGCAGAACCCATCAAAGCTAAGTCCACGTGACGAGAATTACTCCCTGCATTAGACAAACACAAAAACAAGCAAACAAACAAAATCCCCCTCACTTCTATTATCTCACTAACAGGAAAGTCAGGCAGTAGTTGTATGGCCACAAAAACAAAATAATACAACAAACCAGTATGTTTTATAATGCAGTTTTTATAAACCTAACACAGAGATCTTTACTTCTAATAGCTGTTAGGTAATGCCTTCCCTCAGTGAGGAAGTTGAGGATGACCAAATATGCACTTGAAAATGCACAAAACTGGCATTACAAAAGTGTTAGCGACTTCCAAATGGCTGGAGGTGTTTTATTTCCTTCAAATATTTGCATTTATAATTATTATTATTTATAATTAAGTGATAGGTGTTCATTCATGACACACAGAAATCTCCTTTCCACTCACTGTTCAAAGAGGTTTTAGTGCTGAAGCATTCAAGATGCAAGTTAATTTATTTGTGTTGATATAAACAAACAGAAAAGCAGATTTACTATAAAGCTATTAAGACAACCAAGAATTTTTTTAAAAGTTTAAAAAAAAACAAGATATGCAGCTTTATCCTCCATATATACATTTGTGATGGTGACTAAACACTTCTAACATACCTGTGGTTGCTGTGGCACCATCACTGAGGTTCTGTAGACAGCCACCTCTCTGCCCAACAGTTTCAAATCTCACAAACAGGACATAATCTTGAATCAGGGACGCATCATTCTCTTCAAATTCTCTTTCAAATTTTCTGTAAGAGTCACAATCTCAAATTAAAAGATGGGAAAAATAAAAAAAAAAAACCTCCAAACCCAACTCACAAAAAATCAAGACATATTTTTGAACATCCAGTCTGGCTTCTTTGTTCAGTAACAGCTTGAACAAATCTTTATACTTCCTTTCAGAAAATGCAAATAGTAACAAATTTAAGCTCATTAATATCTGTGTGCTTATAATACTACTAATTTGATATCTTTTCCAGTCTATGACAGTTTTCTAAACTAATATCATAGTATTCTAAACTAATATAATAATAACTACCTGTACTGAGTTTAAGTAGGGGAAAATGGCAAGAATGCATTTTCTTTTTCTTTTCTTTATCCAAGAAGAAATGTTTCTTTGTTTAGTTTTTGCTTTTGTTTTGGGTTTGTTGGTTTGGTTTTTTTTAATTAGATGACAGCTCTGTGAAATGTTTCACTGTCTTGTGGTTAATATATGGCAAAATCTAATAAAATTCTAACTCTCACAAAACTATCTTAACCAACTCTTGGTCCAAATACACCCTTAGGGTATGATAAAACATAAAATCACAGAAACACTTCAGGCTTTGCTTTCATATTTGCAGAACCACATCAAGAAATTTCTTTTAACTCACAAAAGTACAAAAGAAGTTACTCAGAAATAACCTGCAGACCTATTAACTCAAAATTATTTTCTCTAACACAGCTCTTATAGAACAGTGTAGACCAACCAACTTGTGTGTGTGTGCACTTAATCGGTATCACTCACTCACACTGGACTAAAGCAGAGTGTAATCAAAGATTTCTCATAAGGCAGCAAAGTTCCTTGATTAGGAACACAAAAGATCAACTTGGAAACATCAACATCTTTCTTTTTCAGGCTTAAGTCATGTAAAACAGCATCTGTACTCCCCTGAAGATCTGTCCCCTAAAAAAAAAAAATCAGAATATGTAATAGTTCAGTCTGTTCTGCTTTCCTTTTTGCATTTGTTTTTTTTTTCCTACACATATATTTACATGTACAACAGATAGGAAGACATAGCACAGGAAATAGCAGTCACATAGTTACACAGCACATGGCTAATCAATCAATTTTTAAAACAATTTCATGTCAATGTCTTGAATTCTCTCTCCTAAAAGTGATTCTCAGATTATTTCACTATCTGAGGAAAACAAGTGAAATCACAGATTATTAATATCTTAGAACTCAGATTGTATTTTGATAACTCCTAGTAAACAATAATTGAAAAACTCAATTCTAGTGTTAAATTGAAATTAAAAACCTGTTGGTTGGACAGATGTTTCAGAAAGCCTATTGATCAGGAAATAGTATGACATAGCAAAAAATAATAGAAGATGAATGTTGAGAAATACAAAATGCAAAACCAGAAATGAAAACAAGTTTTCAACTGAAATAAAAACCAGAACAGTTTCTTACCATCTCTCCTCCAATGGCATTGTCTTCCAGTACTGCTACCCAATCCATGCACTCAGGGCTTTCATTGTATAAATGTATTTTTTCTGTCTTTGAAGTCCCAAAGTAAAGAGGTCCAAAGTTAACACATTTCAGGACTTTTCCACAGCACGCTCCGAGAACTTTCAGAACTTGTTCAACCACAACACCTCTGACCCATACTTCAGTGTAGCCACGACCTTCAAAGTCCACTCTGCCAGTAAGAGCAGCATGCAGCAACGAGTAATGTAGAGAAGTGTTAGAAATAATCAGTTTGGTTAGTTTGCTTTGTATTAGAATTTGTGCCAGGAAAAAAAAAAAAAAAAAAAACTAATCTAAGCATTTCAATCACTGGCTTTTCATAGATAAACTAATTGGGAGAGCAAGTCAAGTGAGCATATCGCCAATCAGGAAAAATCACACATTACATGGTAGAGTTTTGGGTTTGGTTTGTTTTCTGACTTTTTTTAATGTTTGAAACAACAGGAGTGTCATCTGCAAAGAATCAGGTGTCCACAGACAATATACACTGCCCTTATCCCTCAGAGTCTTTGTATCTAAATATAATTTTTAGCATATAATACCTAATTTTCTTGTAGGGAACTGGAGCTAGAAGTTCATCTGGATAAGCATGAAACAACTGCAGCTGTTCCTGCCTGGAAGCTTGGTCTTGATGCTTCCAGAAATCACCAAGACAAAACACCAAACAAATCAAGCACACCCTATTCCCACATTGCCCAGAGAGGCTGTGGGCTCCCCAGCTCTGGAAGTGCTCAGGACAGATGGGATGGGGCTCTGAGCAGCCTGGTCTGGTGCCAAGTCCCTGCCCATTGGCAGAGGGGTTGGAAATACAGGATTTTAAAGTCTCTTCCAAGCCAAGCCATGCTGGGATTCTATAAGGAATGCATTTAAAAGCAATCTACTCCCGTGTTGCAAACACATTCCAGTGAAAGAAAATACACCAAAGAACACCAGAATGTTTCTGAGACTCCTGACACACAGAGAGTTAAAAGAAAACGTTCAGTTAGAGAAACTAAGAAAATTAAGGAACACAGGATGTGGAGAAAGGTGAAAGATACAAAAGTTCCTGGTTAGTTTTATTCTGAGAAACGTGCAAACATCCCAGATCACTACAAATTATGAAAGATTTTTATTAACACAGCCAGGTATACAACGTATGCATCACTCTTCTGTGGAGATAATATAACAATCAAATTCATTTAATAAAACTAAATGTTAGAGACAGCAACTTAGACTTAGGAACAACTTTTTTAGATAAACATTCATAGTAAAGATGAGAAATAATAACAGACAAAAATGGAATTTATAGAGGCGTATTTCTTCAGTCATACACTCACTTCATCATTTCTTTGATGACTCCAGGTACATCTGTGCAGATATCCACTTTGATTTTCCTTACAGAATTTGGCTTTACCACTCCTCTGGCAGGTTTTATGTTAAGCAGGACAACCCCATCATATACTATTCTAAATACACCTAAAAAACCCAGAGCAATCAACAGAATGCTATACAATATAAAGTTGTAGATTTACATGCTTCTATTACACAACACATTATGCAGATGTTCACAAGCAGTATATCTTCCTATGAAAACAGGAAACACAGAGTTAACCTTTTTACAAGCTATTTCTAAGCAACAGTAGATCATCACTTCCAGGCTTTCTTTAATTATTACATCCACATGTCCAATCCCATTTTGCAAGCTGTGATTGTAACAGGAAAGGTATTCACATTCCAAACAAAAGTGAAGTAGCTGTAAATAATATCTGCAAAATATACAAAACTCTAAGAAGCTACAGTAGACAGAAAGTTAAGTGCATACTGCAGGGTAACAGTAAAAAAGAACAGTAAATATTTCTAGATTATAAAAATATTTTTTGAATGTGAAAAAGAACAGTATTTAACCAACAAGATTAATTATCTGACATTATATCATAGACACAAAGAAATTGTTTCAAATGTACAAGAAATGCACTCTTTGATTTCACAAAAAAAGATAATCTCTGATATGAGATCAGGGAAAAAGGACTCTCGTAGTGCATGGAATGACAGGTGAAATGCAATCCTTGAGTCTCAGGCCAGCACAGAGCACTTCCTGCTCCCAGTTTATGAGCTGCCTGTTACTCTGACCTGCTGTGTTATGATTTACAGAGCCCACAGAAACACAGATTCAGCTGCTCCTTGTCTGTACCCAAGACATCCTTTACTAATCATCACCTTCTTTCTAATTTTCATCCAATCCTAAAAAACTCCAACATGCAGCCTGCATGGATCATGCAACAGTTTAGAAGCAGTTCCCTACACAATATGAAAAAAATAATTACCACACAATTTAGTTGTAGATGCACTTACACCATAGGTTATCTTGTTTTCTTTACCTAATCATAATTACTCAGAGTAGTAAATTAGCATATATGAGAAAGTCCTGATTATATTAACTACATACTACATCTTTAAGATGAACTGGCTAGGAAAAACACCCACAATAACTTCTCCTTTTACTTCATAGAAAAAAAAATCTAAAAGATCTGCTTCATCTAGACAGAAATTTGATTATTTATTTTTTGGATTTTTTTAATATTGCAGCTCTGTGTTTCTGTAAGCACATATTTTCTCTTGGTACGATATTTCATATGAAAATCTAGGAGACAAATGTTCCCACAAATTTGGCCTGATGCAAAAAAATAGACAGCCTTTAATGTAACAAGCGGCTGTACAAATGAGGAGCAGAAATAATTAACTGCCTTAAATTTGCTTTTTGAAACTCAGCACAGTTGCCACTCTGCCTCTGGAGAAAGGTGTCTGCTGCTTTGTCCAGTGCTAAAGGCAGTCAAACAGGTTATTTGGATCTTAGAAGCATTCTTATGCTCCTTTGTCCATGTTTCTTACTCTCCCTGGAATAGCTGCTCACAGAAATTTAAGGATGTGCCTGTTGTAAAAGCTTTAGGATTTCAAAAGCTTTGGCAGCAAGATAAAAGGCCTCTCATTATCTTCTAGCAACAAATACAATTCAATTCCCATCACAGAGGACTTTAGCTGGGAAAGCTCAGGGAACTTGTAGCTGTTTATTCGAGAGACAGGTCTGGGGATCACAGAAGCACAAGGCAAGAGCAGATGTGATTTGCTGCTGTGTATGCTGGGCACACCAAGGCAATGAGCAGTTATTATTTTTACATCTTCCAAATGGGACTCAAAACTAGAGGACTCATAAAATTTTCAAAGTTCTGAAGTACTTTTTCTTTCCTAAATGGAACTATAGTACTGGCTACATAAACAGTGGGCCATGTACAACATCTGCAGCTACAATACTCATAATCTGCACAACCCAAAATTCCAGGTATTGCTACTTGGTCACTGAAGTGTTAACTTGCATAAAATTACTTTTTCCAACAAAACAACACATTTGCATGGTTTAATACTCACTAAATATTTACCTGAAGTTGTTCCATGGTTAGAAATCCTAATCTCTTTAGTAACTAGTTTATTGTTTGCAATCATTTCACCAAAATTAAGCTCTGAATCTACTTCCAGATCACAGTACGGAATTAATCTGCAGAGAAAAGACAACATAATATTTCCCAAAGCCTGAAAACACCTTTGTATTTTAAAATAAATTTGATTAAGCACTCCATTGGAAGACAGTTCTCCTTTTGTCCTAGATACCCTATCAAAGTTTTGGCAACTCACTTCAGCACTACAGCGAACACAGGAAAGATCTAAAAGAGAGGCACTTACCTACCAGCCTGTTTAAAGACTCAGTATTCTAGCTTTAAAACAATACAGCTATAAACAATTAGTCAAAATTGAATGCACACATTTCTATTTCATTTTAAATACTTCATTACAGAACTTTAGGTAAAACTATCCCGAGCTAGTTGCATCACAAAATAAGACCAAATAATTCACCATAATTCATTATGAGCTGCCTGAACTAAAACCAGAGAAGTAATGCCAGTTTACAGCTTTGTGTTTGATACAAACTCTATATGACTTCAACAAAACTTATTAAAACAGACAGAAGTGGGCAATGACAAGTCATGAGCTACTCCTCTTATTTATTTAAGAACCTCAGCCAGTGAGATGGCATTATTGTATCAGGTACTTTTTAGGCATATTGAAAAGATCATGCCTCAGGAAACTTGTATGTTAAAGACTCCGGTTTCTAATACAGTGACACCTCTGGTCTCACATAAAACTGTGTTTCAAATCAATTGGAATTTTACATCAGCACAGCAGCCTATCTCCTCTTAGACACAACAGGAACACACAGGAACAATTCCATCTCCTGATCTGTGTCCTGTGCAGTACAGAAGAAATAATGGAGAAGAAAAATAAATATCCTTGGTCGAGCAGTGTAGATCCTGTACAAATGCTCTGTTGCATGTAGGGGAGGGGAGGGGGAAGGAAAGGACAGAGGCAAAAAAACTGAATCAAGGAATGCCAGAAATTTCATGTCAGGAATTTAAATATACTGGTTTTAATTTTCTTTGATAATTTATTGCAATGTGACAATATAACAGAGTAAATTCTTTGAAGAGATGCTAGACTAGAAGGATGTGGCAAAAAACAAAAAAAAAAATCAAAAAGAAGCAGTCATCTATCAAAGTTAGAGTACACTCAAAAAAAATGTAAAAATTTTACTTTCCAAGTATCCAGACATTCTTACAAGAAGGTTTACTGGAAAAATGAAACAAAAGTATTTCTCCTCTGAAGATCCAAATATCTCCGTTCACAAATGGACAGAAATAAACATACATTCTAAACACAATGAGATTTTCTAATGGATACAGACCTGTGCAAAAAGGAGGTAGTCAAGGTAAAGGGTTTGGGGTTAGTCTTTTAATAGTGTGAGGTTTATTTGTTTGCTTTGCTTTGCTGGTTGGGGCTTTTTCATGAAGCTGGAAGTTACTCCTTTTGCATTACATAAAACACATTTTGGAACACGTCGATTGAAAGAAATCATGAAATGTATTTTTTTTCCAAACACACAAAAAATAATTATTAAAGGCTGTCAATGTTTCCCCCACAAAAGACAGTTAAACAAAGATTTGAAATACTTAATCTTCTGCAATTCCTTTCCAGAAAGGAGTCACCAGTAGCATTACCATCCTAAGTGGCTCTACCTTCACAATACTACACTGATTAAAATTTTCAAAAATCCTTGAACAAGTGACATTGCTCTAAAACATGCACTGTGTTTTTAAAATTAGGCAACATATATTTCACTATAATCCAGATTTGCAACTGTTACGAACAATTACTGTAAAATCTTCTATATCAGTGATTCAGTACAAAGGGAAGACATTAAGAGTAGTTGCCGACTTGTATAATAATACAGCATTCAAAATTATCAACATTATCACAACCAAGTTTGAATAAGGCAAAACTAAAAATCCAGACTCTCTATGATTTTAGAGGGGTATCACTCCGATGAATTTCTTACTCGTGTGCTGCTCTGAAAAAAAAAAAAAGAAAAATCTTACTTCTGTAAGAAAATCTACTGTTTGTTTTCCAGGCAATTGACAGACTAATTACAAAGCCATAGCTGACATGCAGAAGTAAACTTTCCATAAGATCAAAATGCAAATATTAACAGCAGCACATGGGCTTTTGAATATCATACCCAAGCAGGGGGATATGAACTATATCATCATCTACTAGAAGAGTAAGTTCATCCTCAAGATCTTCTGCAGACTTGGGAGTATATTCCACAACAGCTTTTATCTGAAGTCCAGGAGCAAGGGGTTTTTCTGGATTTTCCACAATCAATTTAAACTGCAATTTAAAAGAAAAAAAAAAGTGTTTTTGATTTATGCATTTCTAGATCAAGAAGGATATACATGTAGTCTATTTTCAGAAGAAGACAAAGATTCATTTAAAACTTAACATGTACTTATAGGAAGGATTTTATAATTTTACCTCCGTATTTCTTGAAGTTCAGACTTTTTACAGGAAAAGAGAGCATGAATTAGCAAAATTTTCTAGTCTTTCCAAGACAGCTCCAGCTTTTCCTACTGTTGCAAAAAAACCTTCTGAAGCAACACAAAATTAAATCAGCTATTACTCAGTGAAGAATATTTTTAGTGCCTGAGAAAATAACAATGATTAAGTCTCAATTCAAAGTAGCAATAAAAAAGGGAACGGGTAAGAGTTTCCTCTAGGTCTGACTGAGATGAACAGAAAGTCTCATTGCTCATTGAAGATCTGCTTGAAAGACTCAAGACACCTCCAGTCTTTGGAGTCAAGTGAAAGAGAAAAAACCACAAGGGTGGATAGCACTCTTTCCTCTCTCAAAAAATTATGCTTGACTTGTTGTCAGTAAGCATCTGTTTAAATGAAACACCTCCCACACCTTTCCTTGAACAGAAGGCACAACTAACCCACTAGAACACAGGGGGAAATCCAGCATTTCCCACACTCCTAGGAAAGCCTCAAAGTAAAGTCTAGAGCTCCTCTGGTGGTTCAGTCTCCTTAAAATTCACATTACCCCATGCCCTGCGGGCTTCCACTCTTTATGTCCAGTTTAAATAGCTTTCAATTTCTGACAGTCTTCCTAGAATTCTTTAGGTTTCGTGTTCTAGTTTATGTTTTAAATATGCAAACATAATTTACTACTTGCTGTTTCTGCTGCCCAAGCACCATTTAGAATCCTCCCAGCAGTATAAATACTCAGCTAAAGGAAATTTATGTCATGTACATCATGATTATGGGCTTGACATTGAAAGAGTAGCCATGTTTTAATTCTGAGAGGTGTAGAATCTATTTGTTCTCTAAAAAGACTTAAACATCCAAGCATATTCATTTTATACAAGGCAAAATTAATATTTTGTACTAGGAACATTCAATGAAGCCTATGGAAAACAGCTTGTGAGCTTTATTCCTTGGAAGGCATTTCTTGGCCATGCACTGTGACAGCTGTAGGAAGCTTATTTTTCAGTGCTTGCCCTCTATGCATGTAATGTACTAGAATCTATTTCAGAGGAGTCATACACTTCAGAGCCCTGCAATCAGAGGTCTGGGAATGAGAAGGGGCAACACAACAGACCTTTCTGGAACTGGGGGTGTGAAGTGGAATCTTGTTCCCTAGCTGTCATCTTGGTCATCTCATGTACAACACCATAAAAATACACAGCAAAAGGCAAGAGTTAATCACAGAGGGAAACACCACAAAACTATGATTTAGTAACCTTTTCTCTTTACTGAAATTGACTCTGCCTTTGCACTTCTGGAGCACATGAAATATTGATAAGGCTGATGAAATGTAACAAAACAGAATAAGCACAGCGCTACCAAATCAAGCACTCTCGACAGTTTCCAGCTCATACCAAAAGTCTTTAGCTACAGTTTAATAAGAATCAAGCTGCCACTCTTGCCCTCAAAAAGAAAGGCTCGCTATTCAGATAGTGAAATTACTCAAGGTTCTTCAATTGTCTGAAAATCAGATTGATGACTACCCTGAATTATTCATAGTTCAAGCTGCTATGAACAAAAAGCAACATCATCTTCTGTTCAACCCCTGATGCCAGTTCAGCCCAACCCTTTGACCTGAATTTTGACATAATTTACAAACAACAAACCACTAACCACAGCAGGGTTTTGCTGGAATCACACGGGTTACCAGGGCTCAACTGGTTAGAATTGTAGAGATGCATTTGCCTTTAAAAAGCCTGGCAATGCAATGACTTTTCCAGAACTTATCAGATGTTATTAACAGCAATCATACTGTCTTGAGAAAAGATTGCAAACGTCCCCTTTTCTGAGAAAGCTTAAACCTCCTCTTTTCTGAGCAAGCTGTCAGCAAGCAAGCACCACAAGGGGACTATTCCAGTTAAAAAACTTAAAAAGTATACAAACTTAGAAATGAAGTAAGAGAGCCGTCACTTCTCAAATTTGGTGTTCACACCACAGCAAAGTGACCCATTTTTACAGAATGTTCCCTGAAGTTACGAGGAACTCGTGGGCTTCTCGCGGGATGAATTCTGGAGAGCGCAAAGCCAGCCAAGAAGGCGAAGCAGCATTTGTCGCCAACAAGACTTGATCACAGAACCACCAAGGCTGGGAAAGACCTCGAGCATCATCAAGTCCAACTGTCAACGGCTGATGGAGCACGGAAAGCCTGATTATTTCTACTCAAACTATGGATTTAAGAAAGAAGGAAGCTCTCTCTCTAAACTGCTCGCAGCCTCAAGAGAACAAAGCGCCGGGAAGCTCGGAGTTCTCCCGGTGCTGCCGCTACGCCCGCGGCGGGAGGCGCGGCCCCAGGCAGGCGCAGCGCGGCCGCTGCCCGCAGAGAGGCACGGCACGCCCCGCCGCCTCCCTCGCGGCCGGCCCTCACCTGGGGCTCCTGTGGCGGCAGCAGCCGCAGGTGGCAGGCGCCCGGCCGCAGGTTCTGCACGGTGAGCGCGGCCCGGTAGTGGCTCCCCGGGAGCGCGTCGCAGAAGCGCAGCTCGGCCGGGGCGATGCGCACCCCGCGCACGTCCCGCCAGCGCTCCGCCATGGCCCCGGCCGCCAGCGGCCGCTTAGCAACGGACGCGGCGCGCTGANCCGGCTCGGCCCGGCTCGGAGCGGGTGACGCGGAAACGTGTCCAGGCAGGGTTTGAATGTCTCCGGACAGGGAAACTTCACCACCTCCCTGGGCAGCCTGTTCCAGTGCTCTGGCACCTTCAGCATAAAGTTCTTCCTCATGTTGAGGTGGAACTTCTTTTGTTTCAGTTATGGCCATTGCTCCTCGTTCTGTCACTGTGTACCACTGAAAAGAGTCACCCTCTTGGCACTCACTTTTGAGATATTTATATGCATAAGTCAGATCTGCGCTGTCTCCTCCTCTCCAGGCTAACCATGCCCGCAGTCTGTCCTCACAAGAGGTGGTCCAGACCCTTCATCCCCTTTGTGGCCTCTGCTGGACCCTCTCTGTTGCTGTTGAGTTAGGAAACGCTGGTTACGGCGGCAGTAATGATTTCATGCATCAGAAGGCAAATGAAGCATTTATGAAGAAAAAAACCTGTCCTTTTATAGATGAGTTTGTGGACTAAAATTGTACTGGTCTAGCAAGTGACACTCCTCAGCCTATTGGTGCAAGAAGGACAATATCTTCTTGAAAACATCTTAAAACAAATAACGCGTATCTCACACATAACATGTTCACAACACCAAGTGCAGGGATTGTTTCAATTCTTTCTCTGCACTTTCTCACAACCTGTGCAAGTTGTGAGCTTTCCTCTACGACCAGGCTGTCAGCAGCCACACCTCTCCAATAGCTGCTTGGCTTTCTTGTGCTGAGGAGCCCAGAACTGGACACTCAAGATTCACCAGGACCTCACCAGGGCCAAGCGGAGGGGGAGGATCCCCTCCCTCGACCTGCTGGCCACACTCTTCCCAGAACACCCCGGGATGGATGAAGAGATGAGGATGAAGGATCTCACTGAAGAGATGCCTGAGCCAATGCTCACCTTGGGGTCAGGCTCGGGGCTGTCCAGCACGTCCCCTCTGTCCACCCCAGGGGTTTCCTGCCATGGTCTCGCTCCAACAGCGGCCTGCAACAGTGACGGGTGGTACCGACACGGGTGCCCTCGGTTTGTTAAAGTAAAGATGGATTGCACTGAAATAAAAACGGCTGATTGCTCTTATGGGCCTCCGTGTCAATCACAGACACGGCCTACACAGAACTGAAGCAGGCACTAATGCTCCTGAGGGCTGGCGGGAGCTCGGTGTCTGCGCTGCCCGCGGCCACACTAATAATTCACGGCGCACATTTTACTGAGTGGTGGAAGATGTG
Source organism: Phainopepla nitens (assembly GCA_013400175.1). Lineage (NCBI taxonomy): Eukaryota > Metazoa > Chordata > Aves > Passeriformes > Bombycillidae > Phainopepla > Phainopepla nitens. The sequence continues at coordinate 972,042 of VXBQ01002612.1, read as the reverse complement.
TTCCTGCTCTGATCCTTCCTGTGCTCTAAGTTAAGTGGTAAAATGAGGTTGACAGGATGCCGGCACGTAGACTTGGAGTGCGATGGGCCACTCCCAAAATTTACCCTAAACCAAGACAGCCACCTTGTGCTTGCCTTCAAATAGGACAATAAAGGACAGAGAACAGCACTCACAGCAGGTACACAGAACATCAGGCATCAGTTCTGAATAACTCAAAATGTTTTGCCTTGGATTACTTCATCTCTTGAAAGTGCATAAGGACTGAAATTATTTCTGTTTTATGACAGTCATACGTGAAATAATTAAAGTAATTTGAAGAAACTGCCGCTCATACTGCCCTTCCTTGCTGGAATCTGAATCCAGAGGAACTGTGGTTTGAACTGTGAATGTTCATCTATTCATTCTACTTTGGGAGGAATAAATTTCGAGATTATTATATATATAATTATATATAATAATCATATATATCATTATATATATAATTATAATATTATATAATTTTTAGAATATACAAGAAGGAAATACAAACACTTACTGGTTAAACAAACAAAGGGTGTATATTTTTATATCAGATTTAAGGAATCAGAAACAGATAAAGTCCAAATAATGAGGACTAATAAGATATTCCTTTGCATTTAATCTGGCAAATTACTCTGTTTAATGTAAAACGAGATGTTCAAAATGACAGATTAGAGCTCTAATTCTCTCTAAAGGTCTCTTCACTCAGCAAAGCGTTTTGTGAGAGGCAGAACTAATGAAGATTTTATTGGGTCTTTTTTGCTGAATGAAACCATCAGTCTTCACAAAACATGTAAGAATTGCCAATCTCTGAGGTATCCCTGCATCTCAGACTGAGCTGAAAGGAGCGTGACCAAAATCGTTAAAAAAAGTGAGCAACAGAGAGATTCTTAGTTAGACAAGGCAGTCACAAATGCCTTCCCTTTTTAGAGTGACTCTGTAGGAATTGGTAAAGGAAAAGCCTCTATTATAAATACAAACAGTCACCATTATTTGACAATATAGCTTAGGGCCCCCTGAGCCATACTCGGGGTTATTATATTTGTCATGGAGCAGAATCAGATTGGTTTTATCCTCACAATCGGTCGGTTTAGCTAAACAGGAGGTCAGCGACCGTGCAGTTGGAACATGACAATGCTGATCTGGGGATCAAGGCTACTCCCAGCACTCAGTGCTGAGCTGAACATTTTGATCTTATGAGCTCACAGCAATTAATCCAAAGATTTCAGCACCAAAGTAGGAATGCGCCCTTTGTTTCCTGCAGTCTGCAACACTGGAAATGCTTTCTGCATCTGGGATCATTTTTAGTCACAATTTGTGGAAACATCCTTGTTCATGAAAAATTTAGCAACTCTAAAAGCTTCCATATCCACTCCCAGGTTTCATGTATTAGACAGTTACAAAAATTGCAGGGTAGAAAGGAAAGCCCTTGAAGCACACTGAGAAACATGATGAGGTTCTATATTTTGTGCTGGGCAGATCATCTCTGATCAAAACAGAACACAGCTGTGGAGAAACTGCATAAATGTAGATAACAGGAAATTCAGGTAAAGGATGGTTCTGAGAATCTCACATATACATTAGTGCTTCTTTAACAGCTGTCTGTGGTTTTCAAATACTCCCATAAAATCTCAGTATTTGCCATGCTGAACTAGAACAGTAGACTTTCCAGGTATCAAGATGTCAACAGCTATTGGCATCAATGAATTAATATTAAATTTCAACTATACACAACTAAGATGTGATTTTCTATCGTTACTAATGGTGAGATTCATCTCGCCACGCTTTACTGATTGAAAATCAATGTCCAGTCCAAGCTCCCACTATGGTTAGGAGTGAGATAAGTACCTCCAGAGAATGATCATTCTCCCCTCCTACATATGTATTGGAAATAAGTTCCATGTATTACATTGGTTTTGTGTGTGTCTCTGGGTATCTAGTTACTTATGCAATTTCAAGAATCTTTTTCTTAGGCAGAAAGAATAAGATTATCGAAAAGCATATTCATATATTAGGCTTTTTTGTTTGGTTGGTTTCTGTTGGTTTTTTGGCTTTTTTGTGAAAAATTACTGCCTAATCATCATGTGGTAGAATTAGATGGATTTTTATTTTACATGTGTCTTATACAGTTTATATAAAATTTATCCAGCTTCCTTAGAACCCAAGTGCTTAGCAAGATAAATTAAATTTGCATTCTGACCATCTAAAGTATTGGATTACTCCCTGGTTTTCAGCTTTAGGTACTCATCCTTCTGAGCTGCTTGATGGTTTTATCTCCTTGATGTCAGTTATAGTTGGAAACCATTTCCAGGGAGATGTGTCTATTTGCTCTAAATGCTGCCAGGCTGTAGTTCAGTACACCCTCTCCACTACCCTCGTTCAGTTTAAAGCCACCACTGCTTGTGAAAAGTCCCTCTCCAGCCTTCTTGTAGCCAGCTGCTGTGTATCAATGCTCTTTGCCTCAAACACTGTCTCTGGTTCTGATGAATGTCAACAGAGCTTGTTACATTACACTGGGAGAGCTCATCTGTCTTCATAAGTTACAGATGAAAGGATATTACCTGATTTAGCTGGGCCCTTATCCAGTGGTGGCCTGGAAGATCAATAGAGAAGTTTCGGAATTGCATTAAATGGTAATTAGGATAGAACATATCTTGCAGAGTATAGAACATACAGACTCTGGGGAATTTCTGCTACTCAGTGGGTTAATGACGCATTGTGTCTACATGTGCTTTCTCTTATGAAATTTACACTAATTTTTTCAGATTACTATTTTAATAGTTTGTCCCACACTAGAAATAAATATGGGCATTCAACTGACTTTCACTATTTCATTCACTATTTAATATGTCTCCTTCCTAGTATTTTTTGCTCAGCTAAGTCCTGTGTTAATATATTTTTCTTCACGAGAATTTCTCCATGCTGTTTTCCGTTCTCTAGTCCCCTGATATTTTCGAATTAGGCAGACCACCTGTAAATCTACCTATAGATACATCTCCTAATGCAGTTTAATGTCCTGTCTGTATTGATGTTTTGTATAATGCAGACATTAAATTGATTTCTCCTCACCAACACACATTTTTCTTTCTGACTGGTTATATCAACATAACTCAGGTCTTCATCTCCTCCTTTCATCATGCAGTACTCTCACCTTTTCTACATTTCACCTGCCATCATGTGGCCTGATTTATCAGCTATAGCATGTCTGTTCATTATGGTAGTGTGAGGTGTGTCTGAATTTAGACTACGTATGATGAGGCTTTTGCCCTTCCTAATTTTTTCTAGCCATAGTGAAAAATATTTAATGCACTTGACGAAAAAAAGGCAGGCTTGAAGGTAAGACCCTCACTGCGACTCAAGAGCTGACATCATGTTTTCAGCTTGGCAATGAACTTCCTTTCAGCAATTTTGTTAGGCACCTGTATAGTATACAGCTAAATTACATCCATCAATGCTGTAAGACAAGAACAGAAAATAGAAATGCATAATAAAAGCAATTATCCACTGGGAATAGGGGTCACCAGTATTAGCAGAGCTATTCTCAAAGAGCTATTAGTTTGGGAAACTATTGAGAGCTGAATCTCATTTCTTCAGTACTTATTACTTTCTATTAACTGAAGAGGAATCCACATTCCTGAAATTACAATTACTAGCCCGTGTTCTCATGGGGGACTTTGAATTACGAGATGTCTCCTGGAAATAGAGCAGAGAAAAACAGTCTAGGAGGTTCCTGGAGAGTCTGGAGGGAAACTTCCAGACACAGCTGCTGAGGGAGCCAGCAGAGGAAAGTGACCCACTGGATCTGTTGTTTGTGGACAGAGAGGGACAGGTGGGTGATGTGGTGGTCAGAGACAGTCTTGGGCACAGCCATGAGAAAATCATGTTAATTCATGAAGGAAGGGGGTCAGCAAAACTGTGCCTTGATATCCATAGGGTAGACATTGCCCTCTTAAGGAGCCTGGTGGAGTGCCTGGGGAGAAAGTCCTGAGGGGTGAAGGAGTCTGGGAAGACTGCATCTTCTCAAGAGGGAAATCCTTCAGGCACATGAACAGGCTGACCCCATGTGCCAGTTTGGTGGAGAAAGGGACTCTCAGCTGTGCCCATCATCCACAGGGAAGGTGATGGAGATCTGTCTGCATGACTTAGTTCTCACTTGCCTTCTCTTGCAGGCCTCCAGTACTGAGAACAACTGTGCACTGAGCTGCACACATCGAGCGAGCTACTGTGTTTATGGCAGTGCTCTTCTTTTCTCTGTTGCCAAAAGAGTGGTCAGACATAGCACAGCAAAATTCTATTATCTAAGTATTTTTAGGTTTTTGACCAAACTCTGAAAATAAATTCATCTGCCTAATGCCATTATTTGTTGAGGAAGTACAATGACATTTTAGTGCTGATTTTAAATTCCTTGTATTTGAATTAGCTCCTTATATTTCACAGTAGCATAATTTAATTCAAATCTGGCTTTCAGCAACCACTGGAACATTTCCCCACAAGTTCTTACCCACAGGGCTATAAGCCAACTTACAAAGTTTTTCAGGTTTATAGCCAAGGACATGATTCTTTTTGGTAACATCCTGAGGGCAGCACTCCTCCATCCTCCTTTATAGCTTCAGGAGTCCAGCTAAGCACAGTATTTAATACATCTCTTGCTCCATCTTGCAAGAGGTTGTGAAGCATTTCCTGGCAGTCACCAAGTTGGGGTTTCATAGTTGTCAGTGACTTTTTATAGCATTTAAGATGAAAAAGGTCCTGTGATCATCTAATCAGACTTTCAGCAGTATAAATACCTCATGATTTACCAAAATCTAATTGCTTTTTTAATTCCAGCAGCTGGAGTTATACTAAAACTTATCCTTTAGATATCTTTGTATAAAGATCTTCAGTTCTGATGTAGTTGTATTCTTTGATTGGTTCCAATTGCTAATTACCCTTCTCTTTATTCTCTGTGCTGTCATAGATCTGCATCCATCATCTATGGATGAACTCACTCTGTCTCCAAATCCAACACCTGTGGCTGAAAATAAAGATTCTCTCACATCTGCAGAAGTAATCAAGGATACCAGGAGAAGTTTTATTGACACTTTGAATAGCAGACTGTTGTTCTGGCATTTAAAATACATTACTGGCATTCCAGAAATCTCTGATTAGCCTCATCTTAGTTATATTCAGTCTCCATTTAGAGAGGCATAAAAATAGTGTATTAACATGTATTTAAAATTTACAAACACCTTTTCCAGACATGAAGAACAGATAAAATCTTTAAGGAAAGAAATTTAAGGTCTTTGTTGTTTCTGAAGCATTTGAATGCTATGGATGGATGAAAGATAAATGAATATAAATATGAACATAAAAAAGTAACAAAAAAATCTGTATACATAACTTTTTTCCCACTCTTACACTACCATAGATCACAACTGAAGCACTGTTCAGGCTGATTTCAAGTGAGCATTTTAATGAAGTCTGCTAGAAGTTTTGGCCCATAGTTCTTGAAGTTCTGAAGGAAGTCTTAAGATTGTGAAACAACTAGAAAACATTTCACGCATTGCTAGAGCAAAATAATTAGTGAATCAGTTTTTCCAGATTACTATGTATGTTTTTTAACACTGAAAGAAGATTAAAGATGGTGATGTAGTCCGGACAAAACTTTGCTGGCCATTGACAGTTCATAGCTGTTTGGGAACAAAGCCTTTACAGCAAAGGTTGTTGGTGCTGGAGGCAGTGGAGCATCCTGATCTCAGGCTCTGGCTGCTCCAGTGGTACCTGAGAGGCAGCAGGAGAAAGGAAAGGGGTTGAAAAAGGCACAGCTAGACACTCAGGTACTGATCTTGTATTGTGATGAACCTCTCTGCTTGTAGATCCTAAACAGATTTTAGCAAGACCCCAACTCAAGCAAATAATATGTAAAACAATAAAAAGGGTAAAATTGCAGAAATGCTGCCACGTTTAGCTAAAGGGGACCAAGGAATAGAATCTAGAACTGTAGGGTTTTTTCTCGGTAGAAAATATGTAGGGTCTGTACACAGCCCTCTCTCTCATGATCATGTGGCCTGCAGGCACAGAAGATTACATAAGCATTTAGTCTCTGAATAAGGGCAATTTTCTGTAGCTGTTCTGTGTCTTTGCTCTCTGTGAGTCATTTTTAGGAGGGGAGATCAAGCACACTGTTTGACCACAAGCTTCTGAAGACAGCAGTTCTTTCATGTCAACTATATCCTGTTAGATCAGTAGATCTGACTAACCCATCATGGTCATTTAGGAGCACTAAAGGTTTTTCAGTGAGTTAAAAAAACACAGGACGACATCTTTCCCATCTAGATTCTAAGAGGGAGTCCTAGAATTGGCATTATTTCTTAAAAAACATGAGTTTGTATTTTAAAACTGAAGGAATAAACACAACCCATACTTCAAAAGGCTCTTTTGTAACTCCCTAGAAAGGGAATGTTACAAACAAAAGGCAAACAAAGAACCCTCAGAAATCTCAACTTACTCTTCTACAAACAAGAAAAACAATTTCAGAAAGGCATGGACTTACATAAAACAAAATTAAAAGTCTCTCTACTTTTCCAGGCCATCCTGTCATTACCAACACAGGAATTAGGAACTGTGGCATACACTGAGCTTTCACAAATATGAAAGTTCAGAGAACAATTATTCTTCCTTCTGTTTGTCCTTACTCTTTATCTTTGTTACCTAATAAAAGTGATTATTTTATTCTCAAAATGACCATTTGAAAATTGTCTTTGTTAGGTAGGACCCCCTTATCTCTTTGACCAACTCTCTCCTTTTAGATCTCTGTGAGTCATTTTTTTAATTTACCTTTTTCAAGTTGACCTTCTGCCTAAGTTATTCTGTATCTTGTTTCTTCTTTTTGATTTTTTTCTCATCGTAAGATTCAGTATTTGTCTGATTTGCTGTTCTGTATTCACCTATCATCATTCTTTCTGGTTGTCTTTATTTTATCACTTTTTTTTCATTTGGTGATTTATTTCATATCCCAGCCTACCCAGAGAAACTATTTTTTAATTCATTCATTTCAAATTTATTTTAAATCTTTTCTTCTCTTTCCCCTCCGTGATTCAGCCTGTGTCTCCTATACTTTGTACTTTTATTGTATTTGAAGCTATTTTTTGTTTGTTCAGCATCAACTACTGGAACTTTCAAAGGGTATGAATAGAGGCAGCTTCTGTGCTGGTTGAGATGATGTCAGCAAGATGTCAGCAATGTAGCTTCTGAAAGCACATTTCATTCCACTGACTTGCTAGCAATTAGGAATCACAAAACAAATTGTTCTGTTGTATCTGGAAGATACAGCTCTTGTAATGTGTCTCCTGCACTTTGTTTCAACTATATTCCACTTAGATCCTGCAATTACATGGAAAATTGTTGTAGCTGTTTCAAACTGCGTGATCCTGCAAGAAGCAATTTAATGGCAACCAGTAATCATGAAATCACCACTTTAAATTAATTAGTAAGTCAATATCACTGAAGTTTGCAAAGCAATCCTTTTTACTTTCAGTCTCGGAAATATCTTTCATACTTGAAGCAAATACAAGTTAATTTCAAAGTACAGAGTCAGCATTGCAAGAGTAACTACTGTGTGACTTTATAGTAATTCTGCTTTAATCTCAGAGGGTCAGAGAACCAAGAACATTAATTCTCCATTGTTTCTCTCTATTGCAAGTGTTTTATAAAGGATAGATGTTCTCTTTTTCTGTTCTGCTCAACCTCTGTGGTCTTAGTAGGGTTTCTTCCAGCTCTAACAATCCCATCCTACAGCAGTGTGTTCAGCTTTCTGTCACCATGATCCATGACACTATATATGTGAGAGAAAGATGTTTCATGGCAACTCGAGATTGAATACTTAAGCCTTAGTAGCAGGAAATTAAAAGAATATTCTGTCCCAGAATTTGAAGAAAGGATCACAGCCATTGGTCTGATTTATAAGATAATTGAATGGTGCTTTCCAATTCAATTTGCCATGTAATACTTTCACTACAGTTTATTCATAGATTGTTGCCTTTGGGGCCAGTATTGGATCTTGTAGTCTGATTTCTCTTATAGCACAGGCTATTAAACTTTACATGGTACTTTTGTAGAGGCCAGTAACTCCTAAAGACAGTTTCTGTCATGATTTCCAAGAGATATCCTTGGTTATATAAAATCCACTGATTTTATAATACTAACAGTGGAAACACCAACCTTTTTGGACTTTTTTTCTTTTTTTTGTTATCAGCCTTGCTGTTATAAAGTAACAAAATAAAAATGTGTCAATTTGTATTTTAAATATTTTCAGCCTTAATAACCAAGCCTAGATTCTTGTTTTGCTTGGTTCCACTGAGAAGACTTTATTATTTATTATATTTTTTTCTTTAGAAGTGCTTTTGTCCTCTTATAAAGCTACCTTCTATTTGATTAGTTTAAAAATTCCAACTTTTTCAGCATCTTGGGGTGTATTGGGCTATTGGATGGGTAATTTCTGATGAGCAGCATTTATTTAACACTGTCCACAAGTTAACAATCAGGTTGTAAAAGTCTGCCAAGTGTTGTGTATCTTTATTTACTGCTCAGCTCAGTGTTTCAATGCACAAGGGCTTCTGGACATGCTATTCATGTCCTTTGTGTTGCTGTAAGGTAAGACAATCTGTTATTGTCTCCAGACAAACACAAGAGATGTCACAGTGGTTAATATGTTCCTGAGAAGTGTGAGAGTAGCAAAGCAAAATATCTGGCCTTCATCCTATATAGGTCAAGAACATATAATACACGTAAATATATAAATATATATAAATGTATATATATAGATATATATACACACACATATCTCCTTTGAGGGCACCATTATAAAATCTTGTTTAAGAGTTCATATAAGTATGTGCCCTCTTTTGAGGGTACCAAAAAACTGACAGAGCTACAATATTGACAGAGTGGTTTTCAGGGGCCTTGATGCATTAACTGTACAACAAAAATGTCTGCTGCATAAAAACATTTTCCTTAACCTTGGAGTAATTGTTGTCATTCTTCTCTGTGCCCCTCTGTTCTTTCAACCAGAGTTTGTAAAGTGTTGGTATCATGTGAGAATCCAGGACACAGGAATATCTCCTGTGCCTGTCCTGAGAGGTTTTATTCCTTATGAAAGCACAGCTTTTAGTCTTTGGCCATAGAAAAAGCTTCCAGGACTTTGTAAGAAGTCGAGTTTTTGTTAATGTATATAGTAGATGATATTGTAGTTTATCACAGTAGGTAGGGTAGGTAGTATCNCTTTCTGGCACATGTCACTGAAGTGTGCAGGGCCTGTTGTCACCTGAGGCTCTGAACTGTGATAAAGAAATAATAAACAAATGAAGACTGAAGCCAGTGATTCTTGCTTGTCTCGTTCCTGGTTCCTGACCCTGGCATAGACTTTTCTCAGGGGATTCCCAGGAAAGGGGATCCCTGTGGTGGGCAGCAAAGACTCCCACATCTGGTGCCCAGTGCCTGTGTGAAGAGACTCCGACAGTATCACAGCTGCAAACCTGAGGAGTCTTATGTAGAGAGGTGAAATCATGTCATAATCTCCACTTACAGTTCTGGGTTTTATGCACCACAAACCCTTTGTTACAGCACTTCAACCTGGGAGACCACACAGACTCTCTACTGAACCTCTCCCTGTTTCCCAGGAGACAGCCTCTGTCCTCCTCAGTAAGATCTTAATCCTTGCCCTATGTCCTCCTAGCAGTTCACGTTAAAGTCAAATGTGTTTCATGGAGCTCAACTTTCTCCCTTGTAATCCAGAACATTCTGTTTGGGTGACTTGTTTTTCACATCCTTCACACCCCTTTAGACCATTCGCAAGGGCTAACACCACTGATTTTACTTTTCACTTATTTTTGCCAATCAGTTGAAAATTATGAAGAACATAGAGCTGATAAAAATGAAGCTGATTTAGAACTGGGAGTAATCACTACAGAACCTTCCTAAAAATGTCATAATCAGTTGTAACTCCCTGCTGACAAGTATTCTTTCTGTCCTGTGAACCAGTTCTTAATCCATTTAAGATGTACTTTATTGATATTGCATAGTCCTAATTTTCTCATCAACATGTCATTTGTAATAAATCAAATGCTTTACAGAACTCCATTATGTATTTACTTCTATCAATATAATTGTACAAAAAAATCAAATATATTTGACAAAGCCTACTTTTCATACATTTACCAAGCTTAATTATAAACCCTTTTCTTTTAACATTTTACCAACAGAATCTTTATAATTTTTCCAGTATTTTGCCAGGAACTGATGTTATCTAGCAAGACTCCTGTTACCTTCTCTTCCCCTTGAACATTTTGAATACTCATAAAATATGATTATGTTTTTGATCTTCAGAATCACCCACATGCAAATACTTATTCAAAATTGACATTTTCAGGAGGCAATCTGAAAACTCATTGCTTTTAGGAGTCCTGGTGTCAGGATTGCAAATGTGAAATATTCTTCTGCTCATCTGTTCATTTAACATCCACATTTGCTACTAATAGGGTGATTCATCTCACCTAAATGTGTCTAAAATTAGCTGAGCTACCTGGGATCACCACCATAAAGAAAGAAAAATAGGATTCCCATGCAGCCATTTGATTTCAATTATCCTGAAGAGAATCAAATAAATTTAAACATGTATCAGTTACATTGCTGTAAATACACAGATATTAATAGCACTAGGCTAAAATACACATTTATATTCTTGCATACTGTTCCACATGAAGGGAACTTTCAGGAACTCTAAAGTGAGAATGTGTTTGTGACCAAAAAAACACTGTTCATGCCTTTAGGGACTATTATCTGGATGCCTGCTGAAGAAAAGCAGACAGTGGGGTTCTAATCAAAAGACAAAGAATGCTTTCCATGGGAATTAGGAAATGCAAAACGTATTTCTGAAGGCATGGATATTGAGAGAACCAAGTTAAGGGTATCCAAAGAGCTTATTGGATGAGCAGTTTGGGCATTGCCTATTTAGGACACAAGCAGGAAACAGGATCCAAGCCCAAGAGCAGTTTGGAATGTGATACAATCGCAGAAGGACTGAGTTATGTTAAGGAGTTTCCAGGAAAGGGACAATATGGAACACAGTGAACACTTCCCAGAAAAGGGAGTGAGTTAAGCCAAAAATTCTGTGAGAACCAGGGTGCTGTTTGGATTAGACTGTGAAATAAAAGAGGACATCAAAAATACTTCATCTAAAAATAAAACGAAACAAAAAAGATTAGCAGACATTTAATAACAGACATGGTGAAAATCATGGTCAAAGCAGAATTAGATGGCACTGAGTTTAGAGCAATGGCAAAGGAATGAAGGATCTCAATAGGAAGACTAATGTGGTGTTACATGAGCCCACACCTGTGATTATTGAGCATCTGGGTCTTGCCTTTAACACTAAAAATTAATTGGATTTTTTATGATTCCCTTGTTAATATTAGTACCGTTATGCCACTACTTTTAGCTTTGAAACACTTAAGAATATTTCCATGGGTACCTTGATTAGAAATCACATAAACAAAAATATATCAATGTGACAGAATTTTGTTCTTCAAACTCTGAAATAAACCATTTAGGGTTTATTAGTTAGGTTGAAATTTTTCGAGGTTTCAGCTCAGACTGCCATTCAACAAACCATTCTCTTTACAGCTAACAGTGTGCTGTTTCCAGTTCTCTTCAAATCAAAGTCTCAAGAAACATATACCAACCAAACTACAATGGCTGCTCTTCTGGCCATGAGTCCAGAGACAGCTCTTCATCCTAATCTTTATCACTGCCTTTTAATAATTTTCTAAATTTCCTTGCTTTTCTTGCAGGAATATTTCACTTGTCCAGAACTTTGAGGTTGTCCTGCTATAAGAGATTCATTTTTGCTTGATTCATAAGATTGTGCACACTTTTTTTGTTATTTGCTCCTGGCACGTTTTCCTTGGGAATTCTTCACTGACAAAATGCCACACTATATAATTGCATCACAGCTAACTGTGTGACAGCTTCCATCCACTTTGTAAACAGGTGAAAAAGAACTCAACAGCGCTGGTTCCCACAAGTGGGGATCTGCAAGGGTTCTATGGAGACAGTCTGCACCCTGGCCCAAAACCCTCCCACACGCTGCAGCTGGATTGGGGTGTTAGAGTATTCACAGCTTGTCCTGCCAGCCACTGTGTACCCACTGCTCTGCTTCACAGAATCACAGGATCACAGATTTGTTAGCATTGGAAGGAATCTCTGGGGATCACCCAGTCCAACCTCCCTGCTAAGCCTGTGTCACCTGGAGCAGTGACACAGGGACAGGTCCAGGAGGGGTTGGAATGTCTGCAGACAGGGAGGCTCCACAACCTCCCTGGGCAGCCTATAATCCTTGCTGTGATCAGCTTGATCCTTGTGATCCTTGTGATCAGCCAGCATCCCCAGTACTAACTCCATCTAATGTTTAGCTTTTCCAGAATAAACTTCTCCATGAAAGATCAGGGAAGACTTCTCTGTGTCAGTGCCCTGTCCATGCTCACAGACTGTTTCCATCTGCTCACCTTGTTTCCGTTTATTGGACAAATGCCAGCTACTGTTGGAACCGAAATCTCCAGAAGCCCAACTTTCCAAAGGCAATATGGAAAGTCCGAAGGTCTTTTAAATCTGGAATAGAGTTACATATGGTTCAGATTAACTCCAGTAACTGTTCCATTAAACTTCCTAATTATTCAACTGGAATGTATGCTGAGCAAAGCCGGTTTAAGCAATGGATTGAGAAATATTTGAAAGTAAAAGGCAGATGTAGCATTTTAAGCACTTCATTAGGAAATTTAGGTGAATGGAACACTGAATACTGTAGACCTTGAATCCAGCTGGGATAAATTATCACTGATAGGCAATGATGTGATTAAGGCCTTCCTACAGTTTTCAGTACATAACCAGGGTGGATTATTGCTCCTTGAAAAAGCTCTGTTCTCATTAGCTTCAAATGCTAGAATAATTGCAGATTAATCTGATTGCAATTTTATCAGGTCCATGTGGTTTACTGATATTAAAATATACTCTCACTGCCAAGATTAACAGAAGGAAAGTCGACCTAATTAAGTGTAGAAAAGTCCACCATCTTAACCATATGTTAGAAGACTGTAAAGCAGTAGCTTTATTTAGTTCCTGTAAGGAACTGTATCTCAGATCTGTGAAAGGACCACACATAAACTGATGACCCTTGAACTGGTAAACTCTATCCCTAATGGAAACCCAGAATTCCCCAAGAAGAAGCTGCCTGTGTTGTTTCAGGAATTTATTAGGATGCATTCTTGCTGTAGAGAAATGGAAGGAAATACTCACCATAAAGAATTATTCTGATCTAAAGCTCAACTGGTAGGACCCAAAACTGAAATAATTTATTATGGTGTCTTCAGAATAAGACTACATTTTAAAATTGAAACCCACATTTTGCAATGATATTGTGGTCATTACTTACCCGGTTTTAGGTGTACAACCAAACATCATTGTCCAGTCAGAATGACTGAAAACAACCCCTCCCCAGAGCATGGCAGGTACTCTTGTAACAGGAAAAACAGTAGCTGTATGTAAAAAGTTGTGGAAGAAAGGGTTTTTATTATGAATCCATTGTAAACAAACCAGTAACACTCTCTCAACAAACCAAGGAGAAAACTGAATATAATCAGCAAGAAATTACAATACGGGCATCAGAGACTAAGGGAGTATTTACTAAGCCTCAGTGGGTCTGGCTGTTCTACAGCCCTACAACATCTAGTTTGTTATGTGCGTTATTTCACCCAGGGTTGAGCGGTTAGCAATGCAGGTTATGGCATTTTGTGCTACAGTGGTAATTCATTGCATGTGTTTTCTCAAGGTTATTTTCAAAAAATCACTGAAAAATCAATACATTGTGAAGTAACCCCCAAATGTTTCCTCAGGAGGCCAGTGATATGACTGGGAACTGAATGGTCTGACCAGCTGCACTTTTAGGGAAATTCTGATTTAAACAGGTCATCATGAAGGAAAGAATTATTGTCATCCAAAGAGAAGCAAAAAAATTAGAGCACATGCCAGTAGCATTGCTGTAAGCACACAGATATTAGTAACACATGGGTGACAAAGCATTTTAAGCATGTATGCCTATATTCTTGAGAAAAGTGCTGTGCACAGGGAGTTTTCAGGAATCCTAAAACAAGAATGTGTACGTGACCGGGTCACTGACCCTGGAATAAGTGCTGAGGCTACCACAAAGCCACACCTGGAAAACTGCCAGAATATTTTAAAGAATGATAAGCTTTGCCAGAACAGTCAATGGTTATGCTGTCACACACTATTATCTTGACAGCTGCTAAAAAAAGGGCACCTTCAGTGCAAGACCAAATCATTCATTCTGTAGGTGGGGATCATGAATTTAGCCATGAACAGAACCCGTTGAAGCTGTCCCTAACAGCTGCTTGGGTGGAGCTACCAGCTGTGTGTGTGATTTTATTGTCATTATAGGGTAACTTTACATAGCCAGCTGGCCTGGTTCCTCATGAGCCTGGTGGTCATCTGGACGCTGCAGTCCCCCACACAGAGTGGAATAAACTCCCCTCTGGAGTACCTGTCCTTGACTGGACACAACCATGGGATCCTTTAGGTTGGAAAAGACCTCTAAGATCAAATCCAGCTGGTAATCCCCCCTAAACCATATCCCCAAGTGTCACAGCCACACACTGAACACTTCCAGGGATGGTGACTCCACCACTTCCCTGGGCAGCCTATCCAGTGTCTGACCACTCAGTAAAGAAATTTTTCCCAGTACTTGTCCTGGGAGAAAAGACCAACCCCCACCTCGCTGCAGCCTTCTTTCAGGTGGCTGTAGGGAGTGATAAGGTGCAGCTGAGTAGCACATCTTGGATCACTGGACTCAAACTGGGGTTAGTGGGATTCCTTTCACTCGAGCACACTGGAAAGCACTTTTCCATCCTCATGTGCTATGACACATTTCTCCGTTTCTTTGCAAACGAAAGACAAAACCTTTCATTGAATAAACAGGTATTCCTCTTGCTCTTCAAAAATTTCCATCTCCTTGTGGCAACGGATACCAGTTACATTTTATATTCTCCTTAATACCCTTGAGAAGGTGTTATTTTTGTCTTCAGAACTTCCAGTCTCTTGTGTTCTATCTTTATCTCCCCTTATTGACATTCCTTTTTTTTGTTATTGTTTGTAATTCATACTCATTTATATTGGCATTTTATGTTTTTTCTATCTTTAATTTCTTTCTCAAATCTTCCTTTAATTTCTTCCTTCACTAACCCCTGAACAAAAATTAACTACTAAACAACACTTACTTAACTTCTTACTTGACTGTGAGATCATCTGGTAATGGGTTTATTCCACAAATTTAAAGGTTATTTTTTCTTAACCTACTTTATTTCAGGAAGTGTCTCTACTTTGGAAATTAATTTGCTATTTGAAGCCTATATAAATATATACACTGAATATATAATGCAGAATGAAACTACCAATGGTTGTTCATGATGAGTGTAACCCTGCTGATCCCAAGGTAACCATCAGCTTAAAGTCCAGGGATTTTTCATTTACTTTAAGGTGCCACATGAGTTCAAATTAGAGTTCAAATTCTTATGATTAAGAAATTAGGTAACTCGCCCCGAGGATATTGGATCAGATATTGGATTTCACTTGCATCATAGCTAAAATTAGCTCCTGCCTGTGAACAGGCAGCAGGTGGGGGAGAATGAGCTCCCTTCCACCGCAGCCAGGTGAAGCTTCCTCAGACAAACTGACTGCAGGATACCACAATTGCTGTGAGACATCCACCAAACTGAAGGACATCTCACCCAGAGAAGCAGCTGCCTCACTTGCAGGACAAGGAGAAGCTGCCCAGGATAATGTCATGGTTGGTGAAAAAGTGCTTCACACTCCTGACTTGCTTTGTGCCTTTGGATCTGAAGAGACCAGGAAAAAGAAACAAGCATAACCTTAATTCCAAAGGTGTTCCTTGGAGTTCTGTGGGGAGGATACAAAAGGCAGTCATCTCAGAGAGATCAAAGGCCTACAAATATAAATCCCAAAGTGTACCAACTCAGATATACTCAAGCGAGACAGAAGTCACTAGCTAAATTATTTAACAGTATGAGTAATGTTTTGACTTTGTGCTGCCACTTTGTATGTCATCTTAATCAATTTATTTCTCTAAATAGATCCTGGTGCTTTGCCACAGTAACTGGAAATTGCATTTGCCTCTTCCATTCTGTCAGTAAAAAATAAAATTAGCTGTACCACTTCATTATAAGTTATAGCAAATTACCTAATTAAGAAAGAATAAATTATTTGAATCTATGAAAGGACCAAAGGTATGCTCATTTCTCTGAGGCATTATACAGAAACATTCTTTAACTTGTAAATAAGGAAGGTTATTACTTTTTTCCTAGAGTCCTAAATATGGCTTTTATGATTCACAGAATAATAAATAAATAATAAGTGAGCAGTAACTTCCATCACTGAAAACCTGGTGTCCACAATGACTGTTTTCCCAGAACATCTAGAATGTGGGTTTTACATCAGAAAGATATATTGTCACTGTACATAAAATGGGACTTTATTCTCCTTCCTACAAAAGTCTGCAGGACTCCTCCACATCAGTACCACAGAGGGCTTTTCAGAAGAGCTGCAGGCAGTCCTGCCAACACACTTTACAATAACATCTGTCTCAAAACTCTCTTCTTTTCTGCCAGAGGCTATTTTCCTCAGAGCAGAGTTGGCAGACTACAGTATATGCACATACCTCAACTCCTCCAGAGCAAATTCTTAAGCCATCAACAAAGATGGGCTTGAGCCACAGCACCAGGCTGCTGGGGGATGGAGCTAAAGAGCTCTCACATCTGCCTGCTTTGCAACAGGGTGGCAACCTCAGGCAGGCTGAGTGAGCCCGTGTGTGATATCAGCAATACCTGCCCCAGCCAGGAGCTGCCCCCATCCCTCCTGAGGCTGTGCATCACTCCCTCAGTTACAGCAAAACTGCTTGGACGAGTACACAAGGCCCCAGCCTGCACGGAAAGGCACGTGGAGCTACCGGATCCAAAGGCAAATTGCCTTTGATCAGAGCAGAGAGATGCTCCTGGAGGCTGTCAGAGGGAATGTGAGGCCCTGAGTAACGCTGGCTGAGGCTGCTGTGGTTTCATGCTGGTGTGTGGATGCTGCTGTCATTCCCTGAGCCAGTGCAGGCTCCCTGTGCACACCTGTGCAGAGCAGCTGTACAGCAGCAGTGCAACAGCTGATGGTCCTGCATCAGCCTTCGAGGCTGCCAGACATCTGGAAACCCAGCTGACAGGAAGATGAAGAAAAAGCCATCTTCTATCTATTTTAAGGTGACAGAGTCCAGAGTCTGAAAGGATTCCCAAGACCCTTCAGGGACTTGGAACTCAACAAGGCAGCTATGAAATTCTTCCTTCTTGCATCCCAAGAGTGAAGAGGTCATTGCTGTGATCCACATGCACTGACTCTGCTGGGACAGAAAAGGTGCAGAGAGATCTCTTTCCTATGATGGTTCTCCTGTTACCAGTACACAGCTGTTGAAGCATCACATCCAGAAATATGATGGCAGCTCAGGAAGTGTGGAGTAGGCAGGAATTGTGTGCATGTGTTCCTTGGGAGGCACCACTGCTGCCTCCTGCTTGATGTCCTGGGGATGTGAAGAACACAACCTCTGCATGAACAGCTGTGTCAGTACCTCTTGCAAGTATGAGTTGACATTTACTCTTCAATCATACCTCAAACACCCATCCTTTGGTTCTTCCCAGAAATAAACCAGGATTATTATTATTATGGAGTCATATCATTGCTAAAATGCACATTCAGATTCCCTTACTTTAACCAGTATGTGTCCTCATCAACACAGAGAAACCAACATGACGCTAGAATCACAAATGGTTTTTTCCTTTATCAACTTGTACCCTTTTATGTTTGTTTAAGCAACTTAAGATTCTTCTATATACAGAGCAGTGTTTACTCAATTGGCAAGACCATTTTAGACAGGCTGTGTAAATATACATTTTCACTGGAGGAAGAATGAAGCTCTGTAGTAGAGAGTAAAAAATACCATAAATACTAAAAGAACTTACTTGTCAGCAGTGTGAGTCAAAAAATGTGACTAGTCAGCTTTCAGCATAGCTTCCCAGAATCAGAAAAAAAAAAAAAATGGAAATGCAGAGAACAGCTTGAAACACAGCTGAATTTATTTTAGAATAGGACTCTCATGCAAGACTGAACTCAGAAAGTGTTGATGCTACTGGCATTTGACAGAAGATTACAGATTGCTCACATGGAAAATTGTGGTAATAAAAGGTAAGCTGTGATTCTAAAGTGCTACAAGGCATTAATACAAATTCATATGTGGACAGTTTCATCTAATTATGAGGCCTTTTTTTCCCAGTTTTGGCATTATTCCTTTAGAGCTGATTCAGCTGGAGCAGAGAAAGCCACTCTCATGCTGGAATATGCATTTATATAGACAGTTACATTAGTACAGCTAGGTTAGCTTAATTATGCTTCTGTAATTTCCAGGAAAAATTTGTTGGCCAGAAAGCAGTTGTAGTTGTTGGGTTTTTTGTTGTTTGTTTTTAATTTTTCTTTTAATGATTTAATTTTGAGTATGGAATTAGTATATTAGATGACATCCATCTACCTTTGCATTTGACTAACTTGTGAGTATATAAATAGCACTTGCTTGTTTTTCTCACATCTCAGTTCATATCCAAACAGTAGTATCTCACGCTAAAAGAACAGGCTTTTAACATCTCTAGGAATAAATTGGTGTAATTAATTGAATTTGGAATAATTTTCTGTAATGAACTTCTGTACAGATATGAAGTTTATTTTTCTTCCTAGCCAGTGATCCTTGGCAATAGGTAGGTAAAAATTTAAAGGATACAATTCAAATGATCATTATTCAAATGACAGATGACAGATAAAGTATAAAGAGGTAGATAAATGACTTTTGATGGTCCTTCACTATGGGAGGGGGGACAGAGGGCACTGTGGATTTGATTAGCATGAGCAGTCTGATAACCAAGATGCCTTAGCAAGAGCAAACAGAGCTTTGAAGATTACAAGTAGAGGGGATCAAGACTGGCAACAGGAAAAGAAGATTGAATCAAACTTCTGCAAGCAAGAGATGTAAAATGTATGAGTTTGTCTGTGTGATGTTTAACCTAATCATTGTAGTAAAAAATTACTAGTCCTAGAATAGTATATAAGCATTTGGAAATCCCAGTAAAAACGAATTCTGATCAATGAATCAGTCTTCTTGTCTCTCTAAAATCATCAATATTTCATGAAAGACCAGTGTTCAAAACTCAGTCCTCTTCTGTATTCAGTCTTACTCATCTTCTACCACCCTGAGATATAAAATATATCACTCACCTAGTGAGCTCGGTGTAGTTACTCATATGATACCGTTATGAGTCTAACAGACAAGAAAATAAGCTATTATCATTGTACCACTCCTGTTTTGTATAAACACATTAAAAGTGGCAAAATATTATTATCATTATTCCAAATGAATGTGGAGTTATTTGGGGGTTAAAATCCAACCCTACATCACTATAATAGCTAATCAACTTCTAACTGTAGCCCAGACTTCCAGCAATTAAGACCTTAGTGGGTGTCTTGAAATATCCAATATCCTTCAGGTTTCAGTATGTGTATCTACCCTTTGAACAGTGTACTTTCATCACTGTTATTTAGACTACAATATTGAGGACTGGGGTAGGCAGGAGATAGGCATGTGAAGAGGCTTCCCCAGAAAGAAAATCTTTGTGTGGCCCTGGGGTGGTTCAATCTCCCAGCTCTGTGTGCTTTATCTTCTGATTTGTGAGCTGCACCAGCCCAGGAGATCAGCTGTCTTAGTAGCTAATTGACTGAAATTCAGCCTTTAATAGAGTTTGGTCTTGATTTTTTAATCACTTTAAAGGTTTGGCTCTGAGGCCCTCAAGCAACACAAGGAGTGCCCTGGGACTATGTGAAGGCATTAAACACTGACTTGACACGTGCACAGATGACTAAGCCACTGAGAAAAGGAACCTTTGCATGTTGTACCAGGAGGGAGACAAGCACACTTTCTAGAGCTCAGGAAGTCAAGTTTTAATGGAGACTGCAGTGCACTGCAATGAGCTGCAGACAGGACTCGAGCAAGTTCTCTGCAAAGCATATTCCACACCTCTGCTCTGTCCTTTGTGTTCACTCTGCACAGCAATGCTCTTCTTGGAATGTTTATTTTCCTTTTCTGCCTTCATCTAAGCCTCAGCCCATTCCTTCAGTCCATTAATCTTAAGAGATTTCCCTAAATTAAAAGCAAACTGTCAAAGGATAAGGAAGATGATAAATGCCTACAAACTCACGGATCTCCATGGATATTGTGCTAACGATTTCCATTATCTTGATAAAACAATGCATTAATAAAGCAACAATAAGGCAAGAGAGAGTATTGGCATTCCAATAAACAGAAACAAAAAATAATTATCACAGTTCAATATATTAAAGAATTAAATACTGAGATTCTTTTGGAAAACAAGAAAGATGTAATGGGAAGAGATAAACAGGTTTGTTCTGTTGGTCCTGCCTGAGCCAAAGAATAAATTTCAGTCTGAATCCTGCATTTAGTTCTTTGCCTAAAAGAGCAGGGTCTTTGCTACTGAATTCAACACATCCAGGGTTTCACAGAATATATAACCCTCTCTGTGATGCATAACGAGCAAAACCATTATTCCTTCTTTTACATTAGTTTCCATCTTGTCTTTTTAAGATTGTTTATCTCTGATACCTAACTCTCCTACAGAGCCTCTGTGGACACCCCAGTTTGAGCACAGCTATTCTGGCACAGCAGCCTGGTGAAGATACAGTGTGAATTCATTCAAGAGGAGTTTCTGTCAGCTTGGGTGTTGTTTTATTTTGCCCTGCAATATTAATCAAACCAACAAGTGCTCTCTCCTGCAGCACAGCTCCATCAGCAAGGGAGCACCATTATTTTCACACTTGCAGCTGAAATAACTCTGGTGGCAAAACTCCACAGTGCAGGTCAAATCTGAATAATAGCTGAGGGAGACTAAATGACTGATAATAAATAATACATGCTCTGAAAGCCATTGTAAGCTATTTGATTTGTCGGATTTAAAGGGACACAGCTGTCCCATGACGGGTTTTCACTCTCCCTGATAAGCTGGTTTCTGTGCACTGTGCATAACCGTGCCTGGTAGTAACAAAACAGGAGCCATTAGAATGAGTTAGTACAGCAGCATTCGCACAGTGTGCACTTCTGATTGCAGCCCGCTCCCTTGGAGTGCCAAAGAGAAATCTCACAGCTGTAAGCAAGTTTACTGTTCACATTACAAGCTGAGTCTCAGCAGCCTCCCCTGTGTACAAGACAGGCAGCACTTCTAAAACTTCTTTCCCAAAGGCACCTCTACCCAGATCCTGCAGGCAGACGTGGTCTGGGGAAACTGGAGACAAACCATGTCCCAGGCAGGAGCTGTGCAAAGCTGTTGTCAAGGGACAAAGCTAATAAATCCTGTGAGGGTGTTTCAGCTTGGGCTCAACAACGTGCTGACACATCAGCAGAGCTCCCAGCTGACTTGGAGTGTGAAGAAAATGGGTTCACATCTGCCTGTAAAAGACTGAAGGGTGTTTAAAACTCTGGAGAACAGGAAAGCTGAAACTTTCTCAATACACTTTGAATATTCAGGACATAATGAAAATGAAGAGGTCTGCCCTTATTAGTGGAATAATGCTTTGCGTATTTAGGGGTTCATTGCAATACAAGCAGCTGGAATATATTTTATTGTAGGCTGGGCTATATATGCTATTAAAAAACCTTGGGTTGGTTATCTTAAGAGTATGCAAAATTCAGTTGCTTATGAGGAAATTTCCCCATACCTAGTGCTTTCATAATGCTATTTATTTGCAAAAGTTTCAGCACTGATAAGTCACACATATATGAAAATGCAGCTAGGGAATCACACTGATTTGCCTGAGTTATAAAACAGTCCTGCCAGCCTTTTCATTAGACCTTCTCTTTTCTCCAGGTTTTAGAGCAGGAGCTTGACCTTTATTTGTGGGTTAATATTTTTGTCAGGGAGAAGTCTTTTGCAACCTCATGCAAATCTGTTCAACTGTCCAGTGAGGACAAAAAGATATCTCAGATTTCACTTACTTGTAAAGTCTCATTATAAAACTAATTACAGCCCATAAAGAACCTAACATTTCTTAATTGCTGTAGACCTCCTTAGTCTGACCAAATCACACATCTATTCTATCTATGGGAGGTTGTCTTTCAGAAAGATTTTGTACCTTCTGTTCCTCTGGATTTGGTGTGCAGCCAGGGAGTGCAAAACAGTNGAAGACACTGCTGAGAATTTTAACTTTCTAAAAAACACCCCTCTAGGGATAACTACTTTCCTCCAATGACTAGAAAGGTAACCTACAAGTCACAGTTAGACTAGATGCCTAACTTGTAAATAGCTATGGAAAAGCAAGAAGAAACTCATTTTAGATAAGTCTTGCTTATTCTATAAATTGAATGAGATGGTGATGTATCTAAATATCATATAACACAAATATGAGAGTCCAGCTCACTTCTGCTTCCCAGATTTCTGGGCCCTTGGCACTGCTCTCAGTAGTGCTCCCCTAACTGCTGCTAGGTAGGTAATGGAGTTCCCACTGCTGAGCACATTTACCTGATAATGACTACTCTGTGTGATCAATCACAATGTTTAAGATTATAAATCCATTAAAGCAAATTTGTTCTTCTTAAGAGTGTTCTTTTTAATCTTTGTTCAGTTACAACTACAGTGGAATTGGGCAATGCATTACCTCAGCTCCTGGAGCTCTGCTATGTCAAAAAAATCCCTTTCCCAGCACCTGTTAGTGCTGATCCACTACAGGCCTTAAAAACCAAATTCTCAATTCGTCACCTATTGCTATTTTGTCCCTCTTGAAAGGCATGTAATGTGCTCACTTTATGACAGACTCACTCATAGCAAATTTGTGACTTCAGAGACTTTGTTTAACTTCCACAATGCATTTTGTATTTAACGTAATACAGGAAAAAAAGCAATTAACACTTTATCTGTAAACAACTACAATACAAGTTGTAGATGTTTTGCCATGCCACCGATTTCCTGAAAGTCTGAAACAAGTAAGGAAAAAAGTAGTTTACTCTCATGTAAAAAACCATGATTGTCTGGACCTTGGACTGCGTTCAACCCAGCTAACACAACTGTGAACAGGTGCCTACTGACCACCAGAGGAAAGCCCATAGCTATTTATAAAAGCCCTGAGTGCATTAGTAAGCTTTACTGGTGCTGCCCAGCACTCTCAGGGCCCCACTCAACCCCACCCGTGGCTCAGAAGCCCCATTTCAGCCCAGCCCCAGGGTGCCAGTCCCCACTCCAGTGGTGCCACAATCTTGCTGGTCTCCACTGGAAAAATTTTGTTGAGTTGAATAAGGTGTTTTTTCAGACTGATCCACTAACAGAAAAAAAAAAACAAAAAAAACAAAAAAAATTATTTAGGTTTTAAATAATAAAAGAATAAGACTATGCCAGATGGATAGAAAAATGGTGGTGCTGATTTGAACCAAACGTTCATGTGTTTGTTGCCTAATTTGTTTTCTTTGGGAAGAAAAAAACCCTCATTTTGCATTCATTAATACCGCTAGGAAGGAACTTAATCTTTCCAAAGGGTTATTAATGCTTCTGTGTGTGCAGAATAAATATAACACCACCCCCAATCACAGCCCCTCAGCCTCATTAGTGAGACATTCTGGGGATAGCATCTTGGCAAACTCATTAGGAGTTTCTTGTTGCAATCAAATTTGTCCTGACTTCAGTGGCCAGGGACATTATAATAGGGAGAACAAAACCTTGTAACAGCTCTTCCCCATTTATTAAATTCTGTACTGAATCATCTTTGTTTCACAGAAAACGATCCACGAAGCCTGATGGAGTGTGGAAATGTTTATGCTGAATGAATTTCATTAGTCAGTGCTGGACATAGATTAGCATTATTTATGTCTTTGAAGTTGCCCTGGTGTAACTCTAAGTGACAACCCAGGGATGCAGGAGGATTTTCTGTGTCCTATGATGTGCAGAAAACCACAATTCTGTGCTTGAAGAACTCAGGGCCCTTCTGTCAATAGCACAGCTAACCCCTAAGTTTAAGTAATTTCTGTGTTATTGGAGACAAAATACTCCCAAAACCTTTGTCACTTCTGTATCTCCTGAGTCTATTGATGCCAATGCACAGAGTTCATTTCCACAAGGTGAGTCACTAAAAACTCACTGCTGCCAGGATGAGTGAGGTCCTGAGGAGATGCACATCAAAAATGAATTAAACTCAACAACTTTCTGTCTGTGTGTGTGTAAAACCCAAAGACAGTTGAGAAGAAACAGATCATTTTGTAGATATTCACATTCATATTGTGTGGCACAAAGTGAACATAGGGATAAATAATGGAAAGGGATATAGTTAACATCTTCCATTGCAATAACTTCAGAAGCTATCTGAAACAAATAAAACTTTTTCTTGAATAATATGAATTTTAATCTGATAGTTTTCAGCACTAATGGCTTGCATGACTTGAACTGAAATCATTAGTCAAATGCAACTACAATATAAATTCATAAAGAGCTCCCAGAAGAAATCAAAGATGTTTTATATAATCTAGACCAGGTAATACAAACATTCTTATGAATTTCAAAAGAGTCAAACCTAAGGAAAAATTCATTGACTTTGAATTAGTATTCAACAGCCAAATAAATTACTTCCTATTTGCATATTTTAAATTTTTCATTAAATAATCAGCATATGCTGGAAGGCAACACAACACAATAGTAACACAAACCATTTTTAACATGAAAATTGAATATGAAAGGAAGAAATAGAATTTATTTTTAGAATTGTGGCTTGCTTAATGGACATACAAAATACAGCATTTCAGACAGCAATCAAATCTGTTTCTTTCCAAGCCAGATATGAATTTGTGCCCCTGCATTGCATTATTGCTGACAAATTGGCCACAATGTGATATAAAGACAACTATGGAAGTATTCAGATGCCTGCTTACTTGGCCTGCCTTCAGACTTTCAAAACAAATTCTAAATGTGAAAGTTGCTATACATTTTATTGCTCACTCACTATTTCAAGTCAGATTTCAAGGACATATTCTGAGTGTTTTATTAGCAAAAATTAGGATAGAAATGTGATCTCCTTCTTGATGTAGTGAATTTGGTAAAACCTCCTTAGTTATTAACTATTGCATAACTGAATGTATAACGGCACAAGTTTTATGACAATTTTCCTTGGAGAAACAAGAAATATTGTCACTTATCAAATATGTTTGATAAAATACTGTTACTAACGATGAAGAGCATGCTAATACTTCTCTTTTTGTTAAAACAGTTTGATTTTTTTACTGGCCCTGGGTTGGCAAGGGCCACCTCAGCTGAAATGTAACAGTTGACAACACACATACTGCTGGAGGGCTGGAAAGCAAAATAAAATGTGTTTGCACAAAATTGCCACTGAATGTTTATAAAAACTTGTTTCCCTTGGCACCACAACAGATAAGAAAAGTGCTAGAGTAAACCACCGAAGTTGCACTGGGGGAATGATGTGTAACAGCAAAGGGTTGGGAAAATGCAGCTGCTCCTTTTAAATGTCGCCAGTGGAATTGCTCCAGGCCCACAAAGTCCATTTCTTGGCAGGAAGCTGGACGGGAAATCTCAGAGCCCCCAAAGAGAAAACAGAAGCAGTTCGTAAAGTTTATTTGGTATCTAATTCATTGGGATTGCACACAACAACAGCTAAAGACAAAACACTACATGGCTTTATAACAGATCTGGTTTTTCCCCATCCTGCTCTGAACACCTCATTACACAATGCAGTGGCATTAAAGAGAGTGCTGGGGTTTTCTTCAATCACTCTGGGAGCCCTTTCTTCTAACAGTTAAGCAGTCTCATCAGGGATACCTCACAGAATCATAAAATATCCTGAGTTGGAGGGAACCCACAAGTTCATCAAGTCCAGCTCCTGGCCCTGCACAGAACAGCCCCAAGAGTCACCCCATGTGCCTGAGAGCATTGTCCAAACACTCCTTGAGCTCTGGCAGGCTGGTGCTGTGACCACTGCCCTCAGGAGCCTGTTCAGTGCCCAGGCACCCTCTGGGTGATGAACTTTCTCCTAATATCCAACCTAAACCTGCCCTGACACAACTTCAGGCCATTCCCTCAGGTCCTGCCACTGTCACCACAGAGCAGAGATCAGTGCCTGCCCCTCCTCTTCCCCTCAGGAAGTTGTGACTGCAGTGAGGCCTCCCCTCAGTCTCCTCCAGGCTGAACAGACCAAGGGACCTCAGTCACTCCTCAGATGGCTTCTCCTGAAGGTCCTTCTCCATCCTCATTGCCCTCCTTTGGATGCTTTCTCATATCTTTATATCATTCTTATATTATGGTGCCACAGTAGGCATTAAGAAAAGATGTCCAAACAGTCTGTGGAATTCAGGACTTCTGAATGTTTATCCATTCCTGTAGTTTGAGTTCACATATACAATATATGTATGTAAACTGCCCAATATACTACTTTTCATTTTTTCCTGTACAACCTCATCTTCTATTTTTTTCAGTTTAGCAAGACTGTTGTTCATTCAAATGCTATCCTCAAGCATACTTGCAATTTCTCTACATATTATCTAACAAGGTAATAAGTATTTTTTTTCCCATTTTATTGCTCCCTAAATGGACCGGGACAACACATGAATACATCAGAAACTTTTGGCAGTGAAACTTTGGTCACTGGTCTCCAGGGCTCTCTTGCCTTTCCCTTTCACTAAACACCAGAGAAACAATTCCCAAGTCTTCCTCTAATCATTAACATGGTTGCCTTTTTTGTTGTTTGCACTCTTTCTCTGCATATTTCTGCACTATAACCTTTTGGTTAGATCCCTCACACACACCATTTTTTCATACTCATCTTCACTCATCTGACAGAGTTTCCTATTTCTGTACTATTTTTTCTTCTCTTTAAGAGCTCATGATTTTGTTAAGGTGGTGTCTTACCAGTTTTCTAAATCAATTGTGGAGATGCAAACTGTGGAATGCTTATCAGAACAGCTTGTAGCACTGACCATTGGGTCCAGCTCCAGTGTGGTCATGAAAAAAGAATGACCTTTCTCAGGGTTGCTGGATATTGCAAAGTTAAAACAAGGTGAGAAGGGTGCATCTTTAGCTTGAAGGTTAAACTACCTTTCCTCCTGCTCCTGACCACCCATCAGTCATTTGCTAATACATTGTTAGCTATGTAGAAACAAGCTGTATTGAAACTGCAATAATCCCCCAGGGTCAGCCTATAAATCTCCCTGGCTATCCAGAAACAATAGTTAAGATATTTCAAAACAAAGGAAGAACACATGGAAGTCACTTGCTCTTTGCAGTGCCAAGTAGGATAAGCCAAAGGTGGATGTTTACATTGCTGATGCAGATATAGAAGCTCAATCCTTGTGATTCCATGCAGGCCTGTGTGCAGTCCATGGAAAGCCTCTCATGCCCTAACATGTTTCTAACACATCATCCAACTTGGTTCAAAACACAGGACCTTGCCCAGCCCACTGCTATTGTCCTAACCCTTACAAAGCTCCCATTTACATGGAGGTGGTCTGGAGGAAGAGGCACAAATCAGCTGATGCAGCCCAAAACTCTGCTCAGAGCAGGTTGCCCAAGGATATGTCCAGATAGATTTTTAATATCTCAGGGATTGAGCCTCCAAAGTTTCTATGGGCAGCCTGTTACAGTGTTTGACACTCATTACAAAAAAAAAGAAATTAAATTAAATTTCCTGTATTTCAGTATGTGCCTTTGCCTTTTGTCCTGTCCCCAGGCACATTTAACAAGAATCTGGCTTCATCTTCTATGGGAAAAACACCCCACTGGATATTTATAAGCTGTGGATAAGATCCCCCTGAGCACACTCTTCTCCAGGCTGAGTGCTCCCAGCTCTCCCAGCCTCTCCAGGCCCTCAGTTGTCTCCATGGGTCTCCTCCAGGTGGGTCTCAGCAGGGCTCGGCAGAGGGGAAGGATCACCCTCCCCCAGCTGCTGTGGGCACCCTGCCTGATGCAGACCAGGATGTTTTGCCACAAGGGCACACGGCATGGTCAGCCTGGTATTCACCAGGACTCCCAGATACTTTTCTGCTTTCCAGGAGGTCAGTTGTACAGCGTAATTCCTCCCCAGGGGCAGGAGTTGTCCCTTCCCGTTGTTCAGCTTCATGAGACTTCTGCTGGCGCATCCCTCCAGCCTGCCAAGGTCCCTCTGAGTTGCAGGACCCCCATCTGCTCTGTCAGTCACTCACCCCAAGAAACCTATTCTGCCCAGAAAAGAACTGGGGTCTTCTAATCACATCTCTCAATTAACAGAATTCTAGCACCACAGAGGGTTTTGTCACCATTGTGTTGTGAGGAAATTCAAGATATGTACTTGAAGACTGTACAGAATAAATGTCCTTCTCTTCAGATTTTTTTTTCACAATCAGAAAGCACAAGGGTCTACATCTTAAAAGATCTTGTCAGTGGAATTCTGACAGCATGAAGTAACAAACCAAATAAGTCAATTTCCAGTCATTTACATTTTTGTTGCCTTTTATACTTGGAATACTTGCTCTTTTTGTATGCGTGCCTTGTCACTGAATGTGTGTATCAGCTTTATATTGTCAACAGCAAAATAGACTTTAAGAAAAAAATTACATAGCAAGGGTCCTATTTTGTTGAAATGTTCTGGAAAGACACTTCAAACCACAGAAAGGAAATCTGAGTTGCTTGGGATGTTACAGGGATGTTGAGATTACTACAACAGCCCTATTAAATGTAGTTGCTTATTTATTTTTTTTTATATCAAATGGGCTTTCAAAAGCTTTGCACAGTGTTATAAGATAAAAAGTCACTCATCTATTTCCTACTCTTCTTCTCTTAAAAGTATGGAAATGCATTCCAAAGTCACGGGGCAGAGTTTAGCAGTGTGAATCCAAATCACTTATTTCCACAAATATCATGGGAACTGGACTTTCCCTAACAGTTTTCAGACTCTCTTTTAGGAATGGTATTATTTCATCAGCTACTTGTTTTTCTTCTAGATGTTAAGAATACTCTGAATAATTTCACATTTTTATTCAGTGAGAAACAGAGCTACTTGCAAGCCCTGATTAGGAAGTTGCTTATTTTGTTGCCTCAACCAGGATCTGGGTGCATAATTTCCAGTTCCAAGGTCTACAACTGTCCTAAATAACTTGCAGGTTCATGTCATACTGTGCTGGTGGTTTGTGGTTGCTAATCTGTAGGGAAGAACTGTAAAGCTGAAAGACACAGTTTGTTCTTAAATATTTCTATTTATTTGGTTTTCTTTTTCCTGGTTTTTTTTTTTTTTCAACACAGAAGAAATTATGAGATAGAGGATCAATCAGGATCAGAAAAATAATCATGGCACTTTCCCAGGTGGCATAGAGAGGCCACCAGTCAAACTAAAATATACATGCAGCCTGCTCTCCTTATCAAAGTTACAGAACAGAAATATATTTTCAATTACTTTGAAATATTTGGCTCAGATCAATTCCACACTTGTGTGATCTACAGTGATTCAGGTGAACACTGTCACAGATGCAAAATGGTGCCTTCTGAGAAATTCACAAAACAACTGGAACACACATCAAATCCTGTCAATGTTTGGGGAGGGAGTGGAGCGAATCATACATTAATTTTTGAAGGAACAAAGTCATTTAGATGTGAGCAGTCATTCAGAAAACTAAACATTCCTACATTGCTTTGCTGGAATAAGGAAGGATTATTAAAAAATCCAAAATATTTGAATCGAGTTAATGTATTACATGGTGATATTTAAATGCACTTGAAAACAGCCCAAGAGTGTAGAATTTGTGTGTGTGGTGTAAAGTTCCCAGAGCGCAGCGGGAGCCGCTTGGTGCAGCAGCGGCATCGGGGCCACGATGAGACATTGAGAACATCACTCACCAGGCACCAACTTCCCCCCTTTCTAAAAAGTACCTTTAATGGGCTCTAAAAACCAGCTGATTCAGCCCTGTGTGGCTGAGGGATCCTGCTCCAGTCCAGATCCCAGGGCACAGGGACTGCCGGGGGGAAATGAATACGCTGGAAAAATCATGCAGTTCCCCACAGCGGTCATTGTTTCTTTGCATCCTGCATTCTTGTATAGAAACATCAGAAGTTTCAAAACTGGATGGCAAACTAAAATGGAGGATAAAAGGAGGAGGGAAAAATCTGTGTTGTTTCCTTGCCATCAGACTAACCCCTTCTGTGCTGAAGTTTTTCATTTGTCAGAAGAGAAAAAGTCACAGAGCAGGAAATATCAAGTAGTGAGAACATAGGATCTGTGTGTGACAGGGCACTTTAGAAGCCTCTTGGCTTTAAATTTGTTTGCTTTGCTGGATGGCAAAGAAACAACAAACCAGTTACATTCATGTGGAAAGTGTGATATCCGGAGAGATGTTCAGTGCAGGGTACACATTAGCTGTGCAAACACAACACACAGCATAAACAGGAAAACTCCTGTGTAAGTTTGAAAGGCAGCACTCATAATAATCCTTGGCAGCAGACCACACTGTATATTAATTTCCCCCTTTAACCATTTCAAGCAAGTTCTGTGAGTATCTTTACTCATAACATGTTACTCACACGAAAAATACGACAACTTTGTAAGGCACTTCCTTTATACGTGTACTCTGTGCCTAATTTTAGAGCATATACAACAATATCTTTTTCTAGAAAACTGTAGAGTATCCCAGCTATTGTGCTGGGACACAATTCTGCTTCCTTCCATTTTTTAAGTCTTGTCACTTTTTTTACTGCAATAGCTTTTGAATTTTCATCTCTCTTCAGCTGAAATCCTTGTTTCTCCCACTCCATGTCCTGGTCCTGGGCTGCATCATAAAGATAATTTTTTCACCCCAGAAAAGTCTGGCTGAATTCTAAATGTGTATCTATTTCTTCATGTTTTAGGAGTGGACCACCTGAAGGTAACCTGGAGTTAGAAGCAAATGTGTAATTGTCTATGACAATAGTTTCAAAATCTAATGACTGTTTACTCTTAGAGATGAAAGCAGATATGACCTAGAAAATATATTTTAATATTAATTGTATTAAAATTATTTCTGTACCATGACAGAATTTGAGGAAGAAATTAGGTTTAAGACTGGGAAAACTGAGAGTCATTCAAACTCTCTAAAATGGAGAGAGATGGATTTGAAGAGTGGACTGTTAGATGGACAAAAAAGTGATTGGATGGTTGCTCCTAGAGAATAGTAATCAGTGGCTCAGAGTCCCAATGCCATCAGTGACAAGTGGTGCTCCTCAGGGGTCTGTTTTGGGGCCACTGTTATTTGATATCTTCATTAATGTCACAGACAAAGGCATCGAGTGTACCCTCAGCAGCAGGATGTGAGGCCCTTCCAGTGCATTTACTACTGCTGTTCTGTGAATATTTAAGTATTTCTATGAAGTGAGACATCTCCAAGAAGGAGGACCCAAACGTTCCTCCCATGTATGCAAAGTAGGAGAGTCGGGATTTGAATTCATGTTCAAAAATCCAGTGGAAGTACTTACACAGCAAAGCTATTATCCATACTAATGGGCTTCTTTCTGTCCAGAAATTCCACCTTGAACAAATAGTTTACATTTTATTAAACTATATCCTTAAAAACTGACAACAGTAAGGTTTCCCAATGAGTTCTACTCAAGTATTGGTCTGTTTTCATGCCTCCACTCCTTTCAGCAGGCTCAATGCTCTTCCAATACGGCCATGACATTTCTTGTCCTCTGTTTCCAGTGTTTTTTGACTTTTTCATTGCTCTTTTGAGCTTTTGGCCCTAAGCCTTCACAAACAAACTGTGCAATGCACCTGGAATCAAGGAAGAAAGTGCTGCATAATTATTAAGTTAAATATTGTCTCTGGACCCTTATAGAGAAATTTTTCATCTATTGCTTTCCTGGTTATTTCCCAGCCACCTGCTATTAAGTTAAACAGATATGGTTGAATACTGCCTATTCAAACAACTTGTAGCAAGTATTCGTAAATTATTACAGGAAAACTCTCTGCCTTCCAAAGAAAAGCAGATGTAAATTCACTTCTCGTGGAAACTCAGCCTGTGATGGTGTGTGCCTTTCTCCATGGTCACTGCTGACCATTTGTTGTCAGGGCCTCAACAAACTTTCAAAGAGCACAGGTCTTTTGTCTCCCACTGACTCCAGGCATTAGAGTTTCTAGATAATTCTGTCAAACAACTCTCAGACACATTAATGTAATTTCTTTTGTTTAAAACCTGATGGTCTCAGCATGAGTTCTCAGCTGACGTATATGGAAGCATTATTATTTTATTATAGGTCAAGATTCATTAAAGAAGCTGAGACATGGCCTGAACTATTGCAAACCATCTCATCTTTCCATTTCCTCAGCTTCTCTGTGACTGTAGTGCTATCTCATTCCTTTTCTGCTCATTTTCAGTTGTCTCTTAATGTAAAATAAAAATTTAAAAGATCTGGTATACAGCATAGTAACCCACTAAAACTTTGAGCCACAAAAATTCATATTCATATTCTTCATATTCATTGAATCTGAAGACAGCAGCAATGTAAATGTAAAAAAAAAAAAAAAAA
>VXBQ01002612.1:902307-937661 GCA_013400175.1 Phainopepla nitens | reverse complement strand
GTGTCCGCGGGGAGCGGTGTCCGCGGGGAGCCGTGTGCGCGGGGAGCGGTGTGCGCGGGGAGCCGTGTCCGCGGGGAGCCGTGTGCGCGGGGAGCGGTGTGCGCGGGGAGCCGTGTCCGCGGGGAGCGGTGTCCGCGGGGAGCGGTGTGCGCGGGGAGCCGTGTCCGCGGGGAGCGGTGTCCGCGGGGAGCCGTGTCCGCGGGGAGCGGTGTCCGCGGGGAGCCGTGTCCGCGGGGAGCGGTGTCCGCGGGGAGCCGTGTGCGCGGGGAGCCGTGTCCGCGGGGAGCCGTGTGCGCGGGGAGCGCCCGGGCGCGGGTCCCGCACGGGGACCCCTGAGGGGAGTGAGGGTGGAACGCGCCCCGCTGCCCTCCGCCCCTCGCCGCCCTCCGGCGGCCGGCAGCCGCCCGGTAAACTCCTCTCCGAGGGTTTGTGCCGTTTCCAGTTAAGCCGGAGGAGAAAACGTGTAGAGTGTATTGAACAAAGAATCCTGCGGGGTTTCTCTTTTGGAAGAGGTTAACGACTCTCTCCAAAATAGGCAGCTGATAGATTTTTCTCCGAAGTTTTGAAAAACACCATCCCCCGAAACAAACGCGCGGAGCACGGCCGCAGCCATCCGACGCTCTCGTGTTCCTGTTAGAAGTTTTTGCGCTGTCGGCAGGGTCGCGCAGAGGCCCCGTCTGTGCCGGAGCTGCGGTGGCCGGGACAGGCCGAGGCTGTGGCTGCCGGGCTGGGAAGGTGTTTGGGAGTGAGCCCGACCCTCCCGGCCTCCGGGGGACTGCTGCTAGGCCTGGTGCTGGCAAGGGAACAACTCGTCCGCATCCACAGGAAACAGGAGGGACAGAGGCAGCCTCAGTGTTGCCGCAGTTGAAGCTGGAATGTTGAACTCCTCGGTTGAGGAGTGAGAGAGCAGGCAGTGATTGGGCTTGTTGGGAATAAAACAGAGAGGGATGGAGCCAGTGAGGGAAAGGAAGAAGACTATAAGCATATGGAAACACATGAAAGAATTTCAAGTTTTCGTAGAAAAGTTTGTGAAGCGAAGAGGGACATTTATGCCGATGTTGGTGTTCTAGATTAAAATCAAGACCTTAAATTTATTATTACTATTGCCTGTCACTGAAAAAAACCCCAGCTGTACTTTTCTGCTCATTACCAGCTCCTGTACCATCTTCTCCCCATGCTGGCACCATTGTTGATACGGGGGGAGGTGGTGGGGGGAGTGGCATGGAGCATTACCTGCAGACTCAATCTGACCTTTTAAACACTTTTTCTGATTAACCTAGTTAGTAATCACGTCTCTTTCCCTGCACTGCCCGTAGGGGTGCTTATACTATCGCAAGGAAACATAGTTGGGAGGGAAAGAGTTTTTTTAGTTGTACATAAATGAGTAGGTACGCGAGTAGAAGCCCTGGTTTTTAATGTACACGTGTGTATCATGCACACAGACGCACACACCTGTGTAAAGGTTTTGTGCAACTGGGAGGTTGAACATTCTGGCCCTTGTGTTGAACAGAGGGAGTGCCATTGATAAAGCAGTTGTGTGGGAGGTTTACAAGTGCAAGAGGTGATGAGCAGTCTGAGGAGACTTGCCTAGTAAAGGTGACTGAGATTGCAAGAGCAGTTCTTGCTGAACTGGGGGAGTGAGATTAGATTCCAGAGAAGAGGGGACAGGGAGTTTGTGTGTGAGAGTCGTGCATGGAAACAGAAGTGGGATTTTTTACTTATCTGTTCAGTTTCAGCCATCTCACATCAACCTCTTTTAGACTAGAAAACTTTATTTTCCAGAACAGATTAGGCTGGAACCTGGGATTCTGAGTAGCTCTGTATTCTTCGAACTAACACATATCAGGAGATCCCCAAGTGAAACTTGGATTATCCTTTTCTCATACAAGTTCATCCAGAAATTTGTGTCCAACTAGTGTACTTAAAACAGCAAAGCATTGCATCTGGTTGTAATACATGTGGGTTTTGAGATTATAACTTGGTGATATCAGTTTTCTTTTGAGAGAAGTGGATTGTTACACACAGAGTAACTGCACTAATAGTGTCATTTCCAGAAACACAAATGGAGAACTGAAGTTTTGAAGTTAGCTTTAATTCAGTCTCTTCCTACATCTAGATTGAACTACAGTTTTCTACTAAGTAATAACATTTGTTCTTGCATAAAAAATCCTGTTGTACTCAGGGTATTAAAGAGATTAAGTATTTTGGTCTCTTCTCCTTACTTTTGGTTGTGTGTTATTGAGACATTTTCTCAATGTGACTCAAATCTGCATCAGCTTCTGCTTTGACTATGGAATTAAAAATTTCCTTGTATCTTCTGTTGTGTTTATCACCTTAGTATCTAGTACTCAACTAATTCCCCCTTTAATTGAAAAAATTCTCCTAAGACAAGGAAATCATCCTCCCATTCCACATGAAGAGTGAAAGATAAAACAATGGAGAGCAAATTTGGTCCAGGTAGGATCTGATTTTTTTCAGGATACTGAGATTAGTTGTCCTCATTTATGTTAAGTGCACAGGTGCAAATAAATTGAAAGTCTCTTCTAAACTTATTCTGCTTTTGCAAATCAAGCAGTCAGATTTTGGGAGATGCATCCCTAAAATAAAATGTATGCAGTTGGTGTCCACATTGGAACACCATTTTTAGGTAATTTATCTAGAGTCATGAATAAATTCCGTGGCAAAAGCAGAATAAAGTGTACTTCAGGACTAGTTAGCACTTACTAAGTGCTAACTTACTTTAGTCTACAGGAGTGTGAACCATTTTTGTTTGCCTCTGTCATTTTAAACAGCTCCCTTTTCCTGTCATCCTCTCGTCCATGGTTTTGTTCTGCCTGCCTCTGTGACCTCCCTCACTTGTGATAGTGTAACCATTTCCATATTCTTTTGGTGAGGCAGATCACAGGATCAATCAGGTTGAAAACAAAGAATTATCTGACTTACTTTTGGCTCTTACCTGGCTCCTAGAAACAGCTGGACAGGGAACAAGAGATGTGGTTGGTAGCACTTATCCCAAGTATGAGTACTGGCAATAAACTAACCCATTTTGCCCCTCTGCTTTCCTCTTCCATTATACCAGTAAATCTTAAATGTGTAATTCCTTCCCATTTACTCAACAAATGACACTAGATTCCTATAGGGAAGAATTCTATTTTTTTTTTTTTTACCATCCTGTTATGAGCTTTTGCTTTCAGTTTGTCGGCTCACTCCTGAATTTTGTTGCTCATTTTCATCTTTCTCTTTCACAAATTCCCATCAGCTGTGTTTCTAGGATGCTGTCTGGTCTGGCTGGTGTTTCTTTAATGGTCGTTTTGCTTCAGCCTCCAAAGAGAATCTACTTTCTTGCCCCCACCATTGCTTCCTCTCCTCTTCCACTTTATAAACAGAAGCACTTGCAGTGTGCAGTGAGAACCCTACAGAGCTGGCAAAGGAGTGGCCTGAATGACTTCATGTCTCTCTATTCTCCTGCCAGCTGAGTTCAGATGTTGGTAACTATTTGACCTTTTAAAATCTAATCTGACCATACCCAGCCCTTTCCTTGTTTACCTTTGCTTGTCTTACTGATTCTGGTTAAGTAAAATTTGTGAGGTTTGAAATACACTTAACCCATTCTTGTCTTGCTGACACTTTTGATGGTGCTGATTCTCAAGTAATGGGTGTTTTAATCAAGGTTGCTGAATACTGTTGTTAGAATAGCTACATTTCAAAAGCAAAGCCTGTCTTCATATTGACAGTTAAAGAAATTCCATGCTAACCACCTAAAATCACACCATGGATTCTGGCTTGCTAAGAAAACACATCTCTTGAGAGCCCTTTTGTGCCTATTTCAGGCTGTTGTTTATTTTTAATAATACGTAATCGCAATGTAAAATAATTTTAACTTTGAATAAAAGTCAGGCATCTGTTTAGAACTACATTTATAAAATCAGATGAGAAATACATTTGCACAGCCCAGTATACTGGAGTTAGCATCCAGGGCTGAGATATGCACACACTGTAGGAGCACAAGTAGTGTTGCCCATTTTCAAATCAGGAATGCTGCTTTGTGTAAATAGATTGTTTTTCACTATAGGTGTCTCTGCATGAGGGAGAGACAGACTATCCTGGAATTGCATCTAGAAAGATCTTTGAGATCCCTTGCATTTTACACATTTCATTGTGCACTTTACCTGCTCAGTGGAGTGTTTCATTTAAAGCATTTGAATCAGCCTTCTCATGTTGCATCTGAAATTACTTTTGAAAGCTGGCATCTCATATTTGAAGATCACACACTCAACATACTTCCAATTTTTCATCTTAGTGGTCAGTCTGTACCAATATGATTACTCCAATAGGGGTCAAGTTAAGTGATGCTAAAATCCAGAGACACCATGTGAAGTGTAGGATGGGAGTAATTTGTCATATATAAAACTCAATCCCAGTAAAGTATTTGTTTTGTCACCTGAAACTGCAGAAAATCTATATTTTCCAGAACTTCAGGGTGGGTGAGATTTTTTTTTTTTGTTTGTTTACACCACGAATTGTGGCAATTCTGGATATTCCTGTTTTGCTGAACTCTTTGTTTTCCTGTAGTATAACAATGGATGGATCAGTTTCAAGATTCACTTTACAGCAATTCTTCATTAAAATCCCAATTGCTAAATTAACCATTTAACCTAAATGTCTAAACTGTAATGTTTATTATAATCAGCTGTATTTGTAAATGTTTCCTACTTGGCATTGAAGAATGACTCAGAAGGTGTGAATTTGTTAGCTCACTGGTGTGAGGGCAGTTCATGGATCCTAGCAGGAAAATTCATAAATTGTGGCTTCATCATACATGTGAACTTTTGCACCTGTCTGTTTCTCTGGGTTTATCAGTGCGTTGTTTACTGACCTTGTGTGTATTCTTCAGTTTTTATTTGCAGACTGTAACTCTTCAAACTATTTATTAAAGAATCCTGGGAGGAGAAACAACTTTCTGTTTGTCTTTCTGTGCTTAGTCTCCATTCTCATGGCTGTGGGGAATGGCGAAGGGTTAAATGAGGTTTCAGTGTCAGAATTAGTTAAATCTCCTGCTGGTTTTCCTACAGATTTCTCCCACAGCAGCTGAAATGAGCAGAGTCTGTGATATTTTATTTCAGTGCTGCTGAGCACTTCTGAGTGTCAGAAATGGAATGGGCTCACTGCAGTGTTTGCTGTTTGCTGTCAGAGCTGTGGGCAGCACTGAAATAAAGGCTTGGCCAGTTGAATCTGCGGCTGCGTAAGCGGCTTAGCTGAGCTAAGCTTCTCCCACTGCTGAGAGCAGGAGCTCTTCCTTTTCCACACCATCCTTGCTGGGTTTTGCATTGTGACTGCTTCCCTGGTGTTCTGCAGTCAGCTGCAGCAGGGACCTGATCTGTTTGATTTTAAAACAAGCGAGAAGGTGAACAAACTCGTCTCTAATGGAAAGGTCACTTAGGGTGGACTGTAAAGAGGTGCCCAACTACAAGCTCATCAGATCTGCAGTTCTCAAAAATGGAAGTACCAAAGCACTGTCACTGGCTGTTTGTTAGGAACTCTTGGCAAAGACTTGATCAAAGTCTCAGTGTAAGAAAGAAAAATTTTCAAGTGAGATGAATCATTCATTGGAACAACCTCCCGAAGAGCAGGGGGAGTCCCCATAACTAGAGGGGTTGTTTTGGCAATTGGACAGGGCTCTAGATAACCTCATCAGGGCTGCCTTCCACACAAAAGGTTGGACCACACAATCTTTTGACGTTCCTTGGCTGCTCTGTGGTTCTGTGCAACTGTTTGTAAGGCTGAAGTGATCTACACCAGAAATACACAAGGTGGAGATTCCCGTGCTGATGGACAGCACATCTAGGATCTATCCAATGACTTCTGCAGTGTATTACACATGTGAATGAGTTACCAGACCTAAAAAATATCTGTGGTGTATTTTTTGCATTAGAAGACGCCTCCACATTTTCTGTGTCCTGGAGACGGTATTCAGCTTTGTGGGGGAATAGGAGAACACTCTTTCAAATCTTCCAAGAACAAAATGTTAGACATGTTAGATTCTTTAGAGAATCTGTCAGTTATGAATGAAGTTTTCAAGAGCTAACTTTTTTTTATTCTGTGTATGCTTTTGATACAACTAAGATAAATTACATCTTCAAATACAGTTAATTGCACACACAAAATTGGCACATCAATTTGGCCTGTGAGTTTTAGGAACTTTAAAAAATGAACATCCTCTGAATTGTTTTTGTTACCTGCATTTTTGTGCTCACTATTCAGGCACAATGGGTGTTGTATTGACTCACTTCATAAGGAATAGAGGAGCAAAAATATAATTATTGTTTTAGTTTTGGGAGCTGCTCTAGTGTTTTTCCAGTGCTGGAAAGTGCAAAAAATTGCTTATAAGTATGACCTGATACTGGTAGGTATGGATTTATGCTGTATGATCGATCAGCTGTGACTTAGAGCTTCACTTTGATCTTTATTTGCTCATAAATGACAGTTTGAATTAGATGTTAGTTCATTTTCCACTGTTTTTTCCAGTTATGATGTTCAGAGTGCCTCCATCCTCTGATGTGCTTCCCTTAGGAAAACTGCCATGAATTTAAGGTTTTCTACTGCTCCGTAGTAGTTGATTGGAAGGGACCAGGAGTAAAATTGTTGGACTAGAGGTCACAAGGGATGCAAAACTAGCTCTCTGAGAGGTTGATTTTGGTGGCAGATGCAGTCTGGAAAGCTCACATGTCCTTTCTGTGGCTGTCCTGGGGGGCAGAGCAGCAGAGGAGGAGAGGGACAAAGCTCAAGTGCAGAGCACACAACTGCTTCAGCCACATCAGAGGCTCCTGTGGCAGAAAAGGAGGAGAAATTCCTTGACTCCTCTTCAAGGCTGTAGTCAAAACATGTGTTTCTATACCCTAAATGTGTAAATGAGCCTTGTGGGTAGGTTTGTGCAAATCCTACTCAGAAAAAAACAATTAGGTGCAGTGCAGTAAAATAATGTGTGCATCTGCATGTGTTTGGAAATTCAGGTAAAGTTATGTGAGAAATAATGGACATGGGTTTTGAGAGAGGGAAATAAGAATGTTTAGTATTTAAAATGTACTCTTTTTTTTGTTTCCCCTGGCTTGTAGGGCTCTTTACCCTTCTGTTTTACTGGAGCTGCTCTGTGGATTCTGGTGGTGTACAAGTTTGTGTATGCTCTCTTTATGCAATTCCCCAGTGTGACAGAAAACTTAATAAAATCTCTAAAGGAGTTGTGCCTCATTATCTTTTGCCTAGTTACTATATAATTCAATAAGATGAAATATGTGTTCATGACTCTTTCATAACTTCTCTGCAATTTGATTTTTGGTTGACTGGAAAATCCTATTAAAACATGCTCTGAAATGTTGTCATATATGCATTGCTTCAGGGGAGGACAGGCAGGGTGGAAATTCATATTAAAACATGCTGACTGTGTAAATGCTTGGAAGGGAAGGCTTTGTTTGCACATTTCTCTACTTTAGTTTAGCACTTCACAAAGGAATTACTTTTTATTGGATTTGGGTTAATTTTTCTAAATTAAGTGGAGTGTTAGACATTGGCCTACCAAACAAGTGCTAAATGCAGTTTCTGCATGGGGCAGAATGTTGCCTTGTCACAGAAAAAATAAGCTTCATTAGGTAGTAATCTTAGGTTTGTTATAAAATTATTGCACACAAAATAAAGATGCCAATGTGAAATTACCCAGGTTCCTTTTTACTGCATATTCTGAGATCTAGAATCTTTCTGCGGTTTCTTAATAGCTGCTTGAAAAATACTGGTAGTTTAGGGGTAGTCTGATTTTTAAAAGTAGCTGTTGCTGCTTGCCTTTCACAAAGTTGTAATAATTCCAATAAAAACTTCAGTGAATTGAGGAAAACCTTTTTCAAATGTATGGAATTATTAGGTCTCTCGTTTTCTGTGAAAAGAGCAAACTTGAATGTTGGATACAGATTAATAGAGTTGGAGGCTGAGTCTTGTACAGCCAGTTTGCGTTATTGGAATATCTGGAAAGGTATTGTTTGTGACACGTGGGTCACGGTTTTGCTTTATAAGCTGTGTTGGGGGAGAAAGTATCTGTAAGAGTTTCAGAGCAAGATAAATGGTACATTGTTAGCTTTGGTCTTGTGACCTTTTCTGAGCAGACAAACATTGCACCTATAATGAAATTACATTTTTGTGAATGGACTGTGCCCAAAGACTGTTACTTGGCCCCTCTCTCTCATGTCTAGAGAGGTGTAATCTAAAATAAAGGTAATACTCTTTACTTTTTCTTTTTTTTCCTCCCCTACCTAACCCATGTGTGCTTTTAAAAGGCAGCAAGCACTGTTGTACTCTACTTTCTACTTAAGATGAATGCTTTGATGTGTTGATTTGGGAGACCAGAGACAATGAAAAAGAGAGATTTTTAGGTAGTGAGTAGGATCTTGAAAGAGAGATGTGCCATCTATCAACTCGATTTCTGGGTTGTGTCATGGTATTATGTGCTGTTATTCACTCCCCTGGTCCTAACCCAGTTTTAAACCACTTTGGAGAGGAACTGGATGTAGTTACCCATTTCATACTGGGCACTGGACTCCTCTCTTTTCACAGCCAGGTAGCTACCAATAAAAGCTACATCTGGAGAATTGTGTTCTGGTAATCACCAAATCTCACCTTCATTTATTGATTTCCTTTGTAGTTGTTTTAACCTATTTCTGCT
Source organism: Phainopepla nitens (assembly GCA_013400175.1). NCBI lineage: Eukaryota > Metazoa > Chordata > Aves > Passeriformes > Bombycillidae > Phainopepla > Phainopepla nitens. The sequence goes on along the minus strand of VXBQ01002612.1, from coordinate 928,957 downwards.
TTTGTCCTGAACAGCATCCTGTGGCAGCAAGTTCCATGAGTTCTACACTGTGTGAAATTTCAGGTCCTTATTTCCATCTGTGTCAGCTGAGGTCAGTGGTACCCTCCAGTTTATCATACTGTGAGAAGTAGTGGTTGGCTGCAACGTGTTGTGTGTGTTACAGTTAGATCAGCTGGATGTCTGCCTTCTCTGAACTGAGAGGTTTGTTATACAGTGATGATTTAAACACAAAGGATATTTTCCTCCTTTCCAAATAAATAGCAGCATGTAATTTTTCGTCCATATACAGTTTTCAGCTGAAGTTGGGGGCTGCTGACTGTTCCTCAGTTTGTTGTCTGTAAAGCATCAGGAGATGGTCTGAACTGCAAAATCAAAGCTGGCTTGTTTGTAATCTGGAGAGCAGATGCAAATGTTTCATTTATATGAAAACAGGGACAGAATAGGGGAGGAAAATAAGTTGAGTGCACATTCAAAGCTCCTAATTTAGGGAGGCTGTGAGTGAAAACAGTCTGCAGTATTCTGATAGAGTTCATGTGGGTTTTTTTCTTAAAAAGTACTAGCAGGTCCATTGATTATTTTATCTTACTATAAATTTAAAAAAATACATGATAGATATTCAATAAACAGCTGTCACTTTACTAATTTAACATAGGATTTTATCAATACATTATTTAACACTAGCCACCTGTAAATGTGTAGCAAAGGGATCATTTACTTTCTCTGGCTTATTATGTATTGACTTTGTGTGTTACTTTATGATTTTAGAAGCTGCTAACATTTTGGAGAGGGACTTATTGAAAGTATCAGTAGTGGTGATCAGAAACTGGATGTTGATTTTGTAATCTGTAATTGCATGTTTCCACTCCTTAGGAGTGTGTGGGAAGAATGTGCTTTTTTTGTCTGAGGAGGTGAGGGCTGGCTAGGCTGTCTCACAGCTCCTGGATTTGCTGTCTTAGTGTGTCTCTTTCTGGTGTTTCTGAGAAACTACTCCAGTATTTCAGGTTTTTGGCCTTCGACTGGGCCCTGTGGTGTCCTGGGTATTAGCAGGATGTAATTTCTGCTTGAAGAACGTAATTTTTGAAGACAAAAGATGAGCACATAGACTGCTTCAGAAATCTCTTTGAGTGTGCTGAGACTTTTTATTTTTGAGAGTTTTGTTTCATTTGTTTTTTAGTTTGACGGAGAGCTTCACATTACTGTTGTTCTTGTCAACTTACCTATCAGAGTAATTTTGTAGCATCACAGAAAGTTCTTCCCAAGCATTCACTATCACCCCATAACAAACAACTTTTGGCTCTTTACTGAGAAATCATTTTTGTAGAGGTTCCTTCCTCAGCTGCTTACTGCTGGGAGTGTGGTCATACAGTGCACCTTGGGTGTATCTGCAGTAGCATTTTGGTTCAGATTAGTATTCTTCCAGTTGTCACTACTTACTGTGCTTTGGTTTGCATTGCAGAAACATATCAAAGCACTCAGACTGGGATATTTTTGGATGAAGGTAAACTTCAAGAGCTGCAGTCCCACTGCCAGACATTGCTCAGCTCATGAAAGCAAATTAGAGCTACTCTAAAGCAGAATTCCTGACCTGTGTTGTGTAAGCCTTGAGTCCTCAGCACCAACTGTTTCGCTCTTCAGGTGCACTCCCCGTGCTCTGCATTCCTGGCTAATGGGAGTGTAGTCACGGATAGAGATCATTAGTGTGCACTTAGAGGTTATTATTCATGGCCACTGTAATTGCTTCAGATAAAGAGTCCAGCTATTCAAGTCTAGGTTAGAATAGATGATATCCAAGTGGCTGACAAGTTAGATTTGTCAGCTGGCACCCAAACACTAATTAGGTCAGGGAGCACCAGATCTATAGTGGAGCTGTGTTCCTGTCTCTGTTACTTTTTCACCTTTCCCACTATTAATCTGACTTCCCCTCCATTCCCTAACATATTTATCCTTGTTATCCAGCTGCTACCCAAATCACAATATTCTGACATCTCACATGTGCTGGCAGTGCTCTTTCCCTGTTCTCATCTCTTTAACCTGCTTGGGCTGCCCCTTTGCAAAGGGCTGTGGAGCTGTGCCTGGTCCTGGACATGGTGTTTGCTTCCTGACTGCCCACTTTCTGCTGGCAAAACAGATAATAATTTCCAGCTGCCAAAGGCACCCTGACTGTTGAGATAACTGCTGCAATTGGTAAACCCATCTGCACTTCACTGAGAGCATTAATGGGTTTTCTCTGTTCTTCTTGGTCATTGATTTTCATGGAAAATGTGTGGGAGCACAGAAGAAATGTCAGTGTCAGATTTAGTTAAAAGGTACTGTCAGAGGAACAGAATGTGGAATAGATAAGTGACATAGCATCAGTTTTGTGTCCAAACAAAATCAGGATAAAAACACGTCCTACTGTGAAAGCTTTATTTAATTGTTCATCATTCTCACTTGAAAAAGAAGAGGAATTGGTTGTTATTATATCAACATTTCAATGGATTATCAAGTTAAATGCTCTAAATTTGAATTCCTAAGGCATAGGAGGTGGTATAACCTAAAGCAGTGTCTTCTGACAGTAGCTTATGGAAGAGTGAGGTGTCTGAAATTCTACTCTACAGACTGCTTGGAAAGGCAGAGTCTCTTGAGGATTTATGGAATTCTGGTTTCCACACAGATGGTTATGTAAGTGTTTGATTTCACCTCCTAGGAACTGCCCCACGTGGTTCCCAGGAGTTTTAAAACAATGCAATCCACCGAAATTCTCCCTCTCTGTAAAGAGTTTTGTTACTTCTGCCAAATGTCCTGCTCGCCAAGATGTATCAGGAGAATTTTCTTGTTTGGTTTTGAAAGGGAGGGGAAGGAAGAGATACCCTAGCTTATAAAAATTCCCCCTTTGAACCTCTGGAAGTATCCAGAAAATAACCAGCCAGAATATTGATTGCCACAGCTTAAACAGAACAAAAAACACGGAATGAAGAAGGGGTAACAAAGTCGGGGCAGAAGCTGAGACGCTTCTGTCCAGCTGCAGTCCTGAGGAGCTTCCTTCTCTCTGCAAGCAGGGAGGTGTTGTGCCCTGTGCGTGCTCCCTCTGTGAGTAACGAGCTGTTTCACTGGGTGTAGGGTGCAGTGGCAGTCTGCTGAGTACAGGTTCCTCTTAGTGATCTGGTCTGTGGTTTTGGGTGCTTAAATTAATGGTGATGTTTTATAATGCTGTAATCAAATAGCATATACAGAGCAGAAGGGTTTTCAGATCTCTGTTTTACTCTTATTCTTGTCCCATGTAGTCTGAGGTGGGATAAATCTTTTGCATTCTCATCTGACAGAGTAGTTTCCAAAGTGTTCCCTCCCTCTCTCTTCCCACCAAATTCCTGGAAAACCTTGCTTTTGCAAGCAAACTGAACTTAATAAATACAGGGTTCTCCCATATCCTATGAAATTCCTGTTCAGAGAAAAATCAATCTATTTTTCCAGCATTTGAATCAGTGCAAATTCTTTGGTATGGTTTTCCTGGGGAGAAAGCTCTTTGAAAGTAAATAACAGTAAATGAAATTGTAGTCTTTCCAAGCATGTAAAAGACATGTAGTGGGAGTGGGATTTATAGCTAGGTACATAATGCACTCTGTGTGAATGGCTGTCAGATAATTAAATAGCTACATGGGAATTCAGATTGATAATGCTTTAATATTTCTTCTAAACAAGAAGTTTGTTTAGGAATACCCAGGGGTATTCCAGTTGTTGCATTGCACCTGGTTTGGGGCTGAGGAGCTGGAACAGAGGTGTTTATTTTTAGGCTGAATGTCTACTGATGTTTTAGTTAACAGTGTCCCTGGAATGGACCTGCTTTCATAAAAAGCTACAGAAGAACCTAAATATTGATAACTTTAAGAAATTATGTAGCTCTTTGGCTTCATGAATTACACAGATTACAAAACTAAAATTAACAGCTGTCCCACTTGTCAGAGCTCTGTTGCAGAATGGAAAAAAGCCCTTTCCCTCTTCCCCCTTCCCTGCACTGTCGTGTGCATCCTCCCCAGCTGCGAGAGGAGCGGGGGGCCTTGCAGTGTTTTGAGTCTCTTTGAGCACAGCAGCTGAGAAACCAGAGGAGGGAAAATACTGCTGCTGCTTTACATTAGCCTTACTTTCCCTCCCCTTTCTACTCCCTTCCCTTAAGGACTGGCTTTGTTCTGGATGTTGTGTATCCTTGGAACACATGACAGTGAGGGAGAGCAGTGCAGGCAGTTTGTGTGCCCTCACTCACATCCTCTGGCCTTTAATGGTACGGGCTGCACACAAGTCGCCATTAAGCTTGGAGTCAGGAAATGTACCCAGAAGAAATGTGTGCTTGCCAGCCAAAGATGGTTATCCTAATAAATGCAACAAAATCCTGCAGAAACACTCTCTTAAGACAGCAGGTTTTAATGCTGAAATTAGTTATCTTCCCAGTTCAAGAGATTGCCACTGCTAGAATATGATTACCACCTTTGGAAATATGTATACAAATATTCTCTGCTTTATGCTTGTAAGTACTGTATGCAAGATTTGGGCACTTTCAGAATTGAGCAAAAAGAATATTTAGGTTAGTTGTTGAAAGAAATGTCCAGCTTGGTTTGTTATTTCAGTATTAGTTCCTCTTTCGTGCAAGCTGTTTCTCCTTGGTAAGAGGCTGCAGCCCATTGGTGGTGAGCAGGGTCCTGCTGGTAAATAGCAGGGCTGCTGTTGGTGTGTCTCCTGGGCTCTCTCACGTGCTTTAGAACTCAGTGCTTCCCAGTGAGTCATTAGAGTTCCTACTAGAAGTGTGTGGTTCGTTGTTTTTTGTTTTGTTTTTTGAGCATTCTAGTGACAGCCAAGCAGGCAGTCAGGAAAGGTCACGTGTTGGTTGGACCAGCTGCCATCAGCTCAGAATTGGACACTCAGCATGGGGATAGGGCTATACACATGCCCACTGTGTTGTCACATATCTAAGGTGATGTATAACCTTATAGAAGATGGATGGAAGAGGGATTAATGGAAGAACAAATTTTGGTGTTTCACTAAGGTTGTGAAGACTTAGAAGCAGGAAACTAAGTAAAGAGTTGGACAGAGGAATAAATGAGTCAGTAGTAAGTCAGGATGTTCCTGTGGTGTGACCAGCCCTCTTCTGCTTTATTAGCTGGCTTATGATGGTAAAAAAGATTTTTGTATTTGTCTTTATTCAATCCCTTCTTCCAAGCCACCTTTGAACTATTTAGTCAGTTTGAACCAAGAGTGTCAGAGGAGAGGACTAAAGTATAATTAAACTCCTTCCCTTTAGGGGAAGGGACTGTTAATAGAGGGTAAAGCTGTGATTTGTGGGAGCTTGGAAATGAAGAAGTTTGAGAGCAAAGTCAGGAGAGCATAGAAAAAACAGGTTTGTTGGAGAATGGGCATAATTAGTTCCAGGGAGCTCTGAATACTTGTAACTGCTGTAAAATTCTCACATGGATTGATGAAGGGAAGTTTCTGCACTGCAGCCACTCACTGAAAAGCTGTATTTGATATTTCCTGGAGAAAGGCATACTGTTTCCTTCTATAATGAAGGACGTAAAGTGAAACATAATTTGTGTTCTGCAGCCACTTCAGCAGCTCTTTATTTTGTCACTAGCCCCTAATAAAATTTCCTTTGAAGAAATGAAAAGATATTCTAGCTTCTCTTTTTTTTTTCTTTTTTTTTTTTTCCTGCTCCCTGTGTTTTCCCCAGTTTCCCAACCTGTGTGTCAGTGTTCTGGTGTTCATTCCCAGAGAACATGGTATGCCAGGTGCCAAGGCAGAGGCAGTGACTTGCTCTGCTCCTGGTGGAAAATATTCTGTAGCAGGGGGGAGGCACAAAGTGCCCTTTTTCCCAGCACAGTTCCAAGTAGGCAGAGCCATCAGAGGGGTTGACTCATGGATGTGGGTGCTTGTGTTCTGTCTTGGTTTGGTTTTTTTTTTTTTTTTTAATGTTGTAGAAATCCACAGTCAGGTTTTGTTAAAAGGGATGAAACATTAAAGACTATTTGAAATTGTTGCAAAAAAATGACTCCATTTGAGGAGAGGAGCATAGGAAAGGTTTGTGTAATTCACTGCATTGCTGCCACTTGACAGAGCAGGGGAGCACTCCTGGGTGCTGCCTCTTCTACTGATGTGTGTTTATTTGGGGGGCTGTTGCTAAACCAGCTGTCTGAAACTGGTGGGTAATAAATGGCAAAATAAAATAATAATGTAATGGGTGAAGAAAATAATTAGACCACTAGCCAAATCTTTCATGACCTGTTTATTTTAATAAGTTTAGCAGTTTCTTCATCACAGGTATTTGGGTTGTGACAATGGGACTAATCATTAAATTACACTAATTTTATTTTTATTCAAGAAGCAAAGACCAAAGGTCATTTGTTGTGGCATAGAGTAGCCTGCTAAGAAAAATTCTGGCTATTAAAAGAGGTTTTATCTATATTCTGAAAAAAATAAAAGTCCCTCTGCTTCTGTCAACCTACAGTACTCAGTAACAAGCTAAACACTATGATGGTGAGATTTCAGAGTGCCTTAATGTCTGCTCTTTATTCACATTTCTTTGCCTTTACAGAGATTTGGTGAACTTGCTTTAAAATCAGTTTGCTCCTTCATCCCCCATCTTACAGTGCCACTCCTACAGTTGTGTCAGCAGGCTGGGGTGTCTTCTGGAGCACCACTGACCTGAGCCCTGCAGTACTGCAGTCTGCCCTTGCATGAGGAGTTGGGCTGTTGGCCAGGCCAGGCTGGAGACATGAACTTTCCCTCTTTGTTTATTACAACAGCCCCCTCCAACCTTTTTTACAGAAAGGTTTGCTTATGAGGGCTGGGATTTATGTGAAGGGAGGACATCCGGGTAGGGTGATATGTTGATGTGTAACCTGGCCTCTGAAGACTGCTGCTTCACCCTTAGGAGTAGGTAATTTATTAATAAAAAACCCTTTAACCTCATGGTGTTCTGCTTACTTGGTTAGGCAGCTGCACTTTTCTCTTACTTTGCTGACAGCTTTTATTTTCCTGACCTTTCCCTCACCAAAAAAGACTCCAAGGAGCTGCACTACTCTCCCTTCCTCCAGATGCAGTTCTTACTGGCTCTCTGCCTGGTGAGTGCAGTGAGCTTCAGACACTTTCTCAGCTGAGAGCATCTCCTGTCTGTTCTCTTTCCAAGATGAAGTACGAAGTACATGTAAGTTCTTGTAGGGCAGGTTGGGATCCTCTCAGGTAGTGCAAGTTCCTTTGCCAAATCACAGGTCTTGTTCTGCCCTTGAACTTTCAGCAGGCATCCTGTTTTAATCAGTACCTGACTCTGAATGAATTTCCATGTGTTCATTCTGATTTCAAAAAATCTGATCCATAGACTAAAGATAATGAGTTGACTTGATGATCTCTGCAGAGTGAATTTAAGTCTTACTTAAGGTATAAGTAATTACAGTGGAGAATGTAATACCTTTAAAGTTCAGTTAGGCAAAACAGGTTGCATTTTATTTGAAGTTATACACACCCTCCTATTTCATATTAAGAGTTTTGATATTCTGAATTTGAAAATGTTTGAAAAATAATAATGCATTCTATATTTCAAAGGTTATCTTTTTCTTGGATCAGTAAAATCAACCTGTGTGCAGTACTGGTACAACTCAAAAGAGGGATTAATTTTGATCATGGCGTTTCAAATACTGATGTATTTGTACCAGTATTTGGGAATCAAGAGAAACTTGTCCAAGGTGGTTGTAATTTGTAAACTCATCAGGATATTTCCTCTTTTGTTTCCAGACTTGATATTTGCAAGCTCCCTGCCTTGACAGCAATCACCATGGATGGTGGTAAGTTTAACCTACTGATGAGTGTGCATCCTCTATTATTTCCTGTGAAGTGGACAGTAACACACCCCAAAACTGTTTTCTGCTCATAATCCCAGTCTCTGCACAAAAGATGCCCTCTGGCAATGAACTGGCTTTGATGTTACAGATGATGCAGATATTTGCCCACACTGAGCTGAGCTGGAGTCATGCAACTGTTCTGACTGAAATATTATTTGCAGACCATAAAAATCACCACAGACTTATTGTGGCCCTTTGAAAGCTGGCTGCAGAATAAAGACCACAGAGCTGAATTTCCAGCATTGAGTACTTTAGTTATAACTGGTTTTAAGCTTGTCTCTGTAACTCTTGATTCTCAGAGCAGAAGTCACTTTTTAAACTTTATAAATAAAAACACAAACAATTTTTCTCCTTCCAACCCTATTCAAACCAAACAAATTTATTAAGTTGACCTATGGAAAGATTTAATAGCAGCAGCAGCTTTAAATCTAGAGCTAAAATGTTTATTTTTACTATTTAGTAGTGATTTTAGTCTGCTTGGATATTGGTAAGGAGTCAAAAAAGGAAGCTCAGTAATGGTGTCAGTAGAGCTGGTTCTGGTGTCCAGGCTGCCCTGGGCTTTGCTGTGGTGGCCCTTCAGGGTCTCAGAATACTTTTCTGAAGGAACTGCTGTTCCCTGTTCTCTCTGTCACTACAGACCTAAAGCCTGGTTCCTCTCCCTCTGACAGCTTCAGCTGGCAGGCTGCAAAATATTTATCCTCTTATGTCCATGCCTGGCTCCAGTTGTGATTGAATTTCACCTTGCTAGAGTATCCATTCACTACTAGGATAGCAGGCAGGCTTTCCAGAGGATGTGTAATAAATTGATCTGACTGTATTGTTCTCTTCAATAATAATAAGTGAAACTAAGTCTTTGAAAGCTTTCTGATACATAAGAACTTGGTAAAAGCCAATTATTACAGTTACCTACAGAGCAGAAGCATGTCTGAAGAAATGATGTATTCAAATGCATTAAATTTGGTAGTTGTATAACTTCATCTATATCCTACAAAAATTGGGGAGGTAGAAGAGACTTTGGATGATTTGTGTCTTATATAACACCGAAATAATGATTTTGACTTTTCTTTCATCTTTTATTTGCTAGTTAATCTCCTTAACAGAGTGGAAAAGAGCTCCATTCATATCTTGCTTCATTCCTTTATTCTTAGCACATGCAAGTCTTCCCTGATTATGTTCACCTCCACAGAATTCAGCCATGCTGTGGCTTAGCCAGGTGTGCATCCAACCTGAGTGGCTTTTTGCACACTCCTATCCAACTGTAGCTGAATATCTACATGATTGTGGTCCTGGAATACTGAGAAGTCAGAGTGGGTTCTGCAATACAGTTCCATTATCTTTTTTTATAAGATTCATCAGGCAGTGCCTGATTCTCATTAAATCCCTGTATTTCAATTACAGGTTTTTATTTCCTTGATACATTTGTTTGACTTCTCAATAGGATTTGAAGTCACTAGGATTTTGCAAAGCATTAGATGTGTCACATCCAAACAAAGAAGTTAATATACTTCATTTTTATTTCCAGCCTTGCAGGATTAAAAGGCATTCCTGGTCTGGACTAGCCAGAGACTGTTTTTTATCAGATACATTCATAATTAATATGGGATGCAGTTTTTTTTCCTCAGCAGGCTTTTTTTATCTTTGTAGTATGTGCATTTTGTATACTGTATTGTGAGAGAAGACAGACCTTCTGAATATGAATTGTTAAATAAAAACTTTGGGGGTTTAGATGGTCATATGTTGTCCATTCCTGAACTGAATTAGCATTTTGCTGTTCTTCATCAATGCATTTCAGAAATGTGTGATTATCTCCTTTTGGAAAGCTCAAGTATTGCCTAAAAACTGATACCAGTATGTATCAAATGCAATATTTCTTAACATACCAGTTTTTAAACCTTTAAACCTTTGGAAATTGGAAAGTGCATGCAGAAACAAGTATTTGTATCTTGTCTCTGAGAGCCAGAATCTATAAATCAGGTTATTTTCAGCTACCCTCATTTTCCCATGTTTCTTTTCCCTCTGCATCCGCTACAAAGCTGTCATCATTTCTCTCATTGCTCTTTTCGGGGATGGATTCCAGCCGTGAAATGAAATTCCCTAAGTTTTATCTGCTGGAGGAAGGGAAACTTAATTTACAGTGCATTATCTACTCTTCAGTGCCTCCACAGATGGGCACTCTTAGGAGAGTCTGGCCTGACACTTGTTCCCTTCAGGAATGCCCACAAGGAGTTGGGGGAAGTAGGAAAAGCACTTGCAGTCCATCCCCAGGCATGGCTGTGTGCTGCATTCCTAATTTGGATGAATCCTTCAGCTCATCACCTTGAGGTGATCACTGAGGCATGAGGCTGAAAGAAACCAAATTATTCAGGCCTGTAGGAAAATGAGGGGACTTGGGTGAGAAGTGTAAAAAAGCCAGTAGGTGCAGTTGCAGAGCTGGATGCACTGAACCCCTAGCATCCTCATGAGCAGGGTAATTTGTGTGATGCATGTATGTATGTGATGTATTCATCTGGAAGCAAAGGAGTCAGTGGTGTTTTGGAATTCAATCTTCACATCTTCATATAATCCCTTCCAAAAGGAAAATCACTGTCTAATGATTTGTAACCAAGTTGTGACTGACTGACCCTGGCTGGGTGCCAGGTGCCCCCAAAGCTGCTCTGTCTCTCCCTCCCCTCCACCATGGTCTGCACCATGGGCTCCAGGGGAGTCTCAGCTCTGGCTCTGGAGCACCTCTTCCCCTTCCTTCTCCACTGGCACAGGGTAATTTTCCAGCAGCTTTTCACAGAAGCCACCCCTGTAGCCTGGCCATGTAGATCCATTACAGCAGTATACCACAGACACTCAACAAGTTGAGATTTATTATGCCTAATTATGTTAATCAGTGCTGGCAAATACCACCACATCTTTCTAAAGCAAAAACACAGTTTCCTTGCTGCCCTCCTTTTATAGCATTAAAAATTAAATGAGTAAGGAGGGGGAAAAAAATCCCTTCAGACTAACTGCAAATGAAGCAATGCACAAATTATTGTGTGGGCCAAGAAAGTGCTACAAGTGCATTAGTGTGGCAGTGCATTGAATCATTATCCCCTCTTGTTGGCACTCAGAGCCTGAGAACAGTGTAGCACTCACTTGATGTTCCTGCTTCCTGACCTGAAATACCTGGAGAATTCCTGCACCATGCACTGCAGATGTACCTCCTGGGTAATTCATGCTGATGGATTTCAAAGTGTTCCCAGTTACTGCATATGTAAAAATCGTTGGGTCAGAGAGTTTGATGGGAAGCTGGAACATCAGGAGCTCTCCTCCTTGGACAGCAAACTGAGGGAACCAAATAAAGAATACCCGTGTCAGAACGCTGGTTGCCTTCTAGGATTGTTTTATTTGATTCATCAGATAAGGTGAGGTTTTCTGTATGGTTCAAAAAATTAGAAAGAGGCTACTTCCCCTACACCCTTAAAAGAGTGCCCATTTCATGGTTAAGAGTTCTGAAGGGAGCAAGTCTGCTTCAAAGTTGATTAAGAAAACTTACAGACTTAAACATTGATAAATGCAGCTGTCTGGTGTTTGTGACTCTGGGTAATAGTCATAAATATTTATATCAAAAACTTCAGAGCATTCTGGCTGTGATGCCCTCAGGCAGTTGCAAATACCATTTTGGATGTTGACAAGCAGGATTTGTTTGTTCTGTGTCAGCTTGAGCTGAGCATGTGCCTGTCTCTTCCAAGGACTCTTCTTGGGCACCAGCTTCAGTCTTATTTCACCACACATGACTGTGATGCTGAATTGAGGTCTGTGCATTTGTGACATTTTAGCAATAACTACTGAAATTGCAGACCCAGCTGCTTGCCACAGTGAGCAAAACGAGGAAGGGCCTTTTATCACATCAAATAAAGGGGAAGACTTTGAAAAAACTTTTTCTCAAAAGCATATTTTCTTGGAGCAGTTCTAGCAAGAGGTTTTGGGTGTCTATTTTAAAAGTGACCTTCGTTGACTCTCCTCTTCTTATTCAGTGTTCTTAACAGAGGACAAAGCCAACTCTGTGTTGAAAAGATACCCAAGAGCCAACACATTTCTGGAAGAACTGAAGCAAGGTGACATAGAACACGAGTGCAGAGAAGAGATCTGTAGCTATGAAGAAGCAAGAGAAGCATTTGAAAATGAGGAAAAAACGGTATGTTTTGCTGTGTATGTACAGATGGGTGGGGTGTATTTACACTAAACTTTGGGGTGTGCTGAGTGCTTGTGTGTTTTCCAACACTGCATTAGATTTGGTTTTTGGGCAGGGAAATAGTACTGGCAAGACCAGCGATTTAGTGGCCACAGTGGCACCAGGAACCTCACAGATTTCTTCCAAAATGTACACAGGTGACACATTCCACTCTTCAGAGGCTGAGCTCTACATCAAAAAATAACAGTGTATTGAGGCATACTGGACATTTTAAGTTCTTGGCATCTTTTTGGTGGTGTTGATGTGTATCTCACACATAGCTGGCGAGATGGATGAGGCCGGCATGAGAATTTTCTGATTTATTAAAATGAAGTTATAGGACGTGGTGTTTTTTCAAAACAGCTTCTTTCTGAAGCTGTAAAGTGCCTGCACACACGTTTTTACTTCTCAAGCTTGACTTGGTGTGACTCTTGCTAATGATAGCTCATTGTGTAATTAAAAATAATGTGTACAATGAGACAACTTTTATAAAATTCTAACACAATATAACTTCTGCTTTTTGTTCCAGTCACTAGAGAAAACATAACCTAAACATGTTGTCTCTCTTCTCCCATTTAGGAACATTTTATGCTGTGGTAATTAGTATTTCCCTTGCAGAGGTATTTGGGAAGTAGTAAAATGGAAATAATTACATTTCTTTTCTGCCACAAGTTGGGAAGGAGCTTCCAGTAAGGTCGTGACCTTTTATCCATTTCCACTACTGTATCCTTTTTCCCTGGCTGCTGTATTCTGCTGTGGGGAGTTGCTAATGGGCCAGCCTCTGCTAAAGTGCAGTGGTGCCTGACCAGCCTCATTTACTTGGGCTGTTTTTAGTGCCCTGTGCCCCAGCAGTATCCATCCACACAGCCACTTAGTAATACTTAACATCTGTGTCCCAGGGGAAGGGAATGGATGCAGTAGACTGGGAACATGATATAGTATATTCAGAGAGGCACAGGATCAAAGCTTTCATTGTACAGATAGACTGGAACTCACATAGGGGCTGTAGCTTATTTATCTCATGATAACTTCTTGTCTAATCTCTGGCTTTGTATTTTTTATCTTGTCCACTTGATTCTTTGTTTTTCTACAGTCTTCTGGGCAGGTCTGCAACATGCAGCTTTGTAATATTAAAAGAATATCAAGCAGTTCCCTCAAGTTGTTTTTGGTGCATGAGTTTTTGATTAGCATTGTGTATATCAAGTGTGCATACATGCCATTCAATATTTCCAAGACAGGCTTGGGGATTTTTGACAGACTCAGAATTGTTATTTAAAATTATAAAGTTAGTTATAAAGATAAAATTGTTACATTGGGCTGGAGCTAACAGGGAAGAATTTGCAGAACTTTGTGGGTAAAATAGAATGTGAAATTCTGTCTTAACAAATGTAATGCATGTGGAGGAATTGGGACATTCATTATAATACATGATTGGCTCTGAACAGAATTCAGGAACAAGTTCTGAATTTCAGTCTATGAAGACTTCAGTTTAATGCTGAACAGTCAAACAAAGCCAAAACAATAAACCCTGAGTTCTAAAAATCTGAAATAAAGGAACAGGGATTAAAATAAAGAGCTTACCCACATCTTAAGTGGGTACAACTCTCATCTCCCTGTCTCTTTAAAAGCAAATTAGTAGGTGTGGAAGGACCAGAGAAGTGTGACAATTGATCAAAGGTGTGGGAAGACTTGTATAACAACAGTAGATCATAAAATAATTGAATCAGGGAATATGTGATGATATCTGTGAGATGAAGGCTGAGCTGAGGTCAGTCACTTGCCATCCTTCTGAGAGCAGAGCTAAGAGGGCCTCAAAGGAGATGGGAAAGGTGCAGGTTCAAAGCAAATAGAAGTCTCTCCTCACACAGCTAACGGAGCTGTGCACTGCCTTGCCACAGGATGTCTCAGATCCTAAAAGCTTGTGTAGGTTCAGAGAACAGCAATGTAAATGAAGGGAAGATGAATCAATCTGGAACCATTAATTAAAAGGAATCAACTTTGGCTAGTGGAAGTTTTTGAGGTACAAATATGTGAAATCTGGAGGAGTATCCCTGCCTACTTGTGTTTGAACTCTTTCAGCAGTCTCTATTGATTATTGTCAGAGAGAAGTTAACAGATGAGGTGAGCCCTCGGTGTGGTTTTGTAAAGCTGCTTATTGGTAGTGCCTGCAGGCAGCACTGCATGTGGTCACTGATCAGGTGTCAGAGGTTGTTGGGAGGCTCAAGGATTAATTCAAAGGTTAGTGTGCAAAGTACCTGAGTCTGATTGATGCACTGACATAAATTCAGTTTCCATTAACTCATTTTTTTAATTAAACTGCATGAAGATTTTAAAAGCTGGAAGTCACAGATTTTCGTTCCTGTTGCAAATTTCCAGTGAATTTTAAATATTACAAAAATTGCCAAGTTCTTTTTGTTGCTTTATTCAAGCAAAACAAATAAACTACTGCTAAAAATCTTAGTAAGCAACTCAAATGTCAGCACCAGATTTTAAATGATGTGATCAAGTAAGACTTCCAGTGTTGCCCTGTGTGTAATTATGGATGCTGGATAAATACTCAAGAGAAGATGTGAATCTTTTCCTGCTGCTTGACACTGGGGGCAGAAGGGAAGAGTGTAGCAGGTGCACTCACTTCCCCTTATTGCTCTGTTCTCACCCTCTGCCTGGCGAATACCAAGCAGTCTTCTGACTGGCTTATTATCAGTCCACCTTTAAAACAAGTCAGGCAATTGACAAAGAATCATTTGAGGATGACAATGCTGCCAAATGTGGTTAAAGGCCTCCCCTGAAATTCTCAAGAGTGTGAGTCTTGACTTCCTTGTGGATCCCTTATTTGATTCAGCATTCAGATCCAGGTAACTGATACTGACCCTATTCTGAGAAGTATTACAAATGAAAGGGAAACAGATTCCTGGAAAATTTTGCTGTAGCTGTCTTTAGGATGCCTTTGAGAATTCTTTTCATTATTTCAAACTGGATTTGCCAAAGCACTAAGGTACATTCAGCAAAGTAGTTCTTGGCACGAATATATGTTAGATGTTTTCTAAGTTTTTTCCATTGCAGTTATCTGATTCTGTGGCCTACTTAAGTTTTTCAGCCTTATAAGGCTTTTACACCTGGTATTCCCAGTTGTACAGCACTCAGGGATAAATGATGACTGAAGTATCCTTTTCATTAATCATAAGTTACTATTTTTGTCAAGCAGTAAGTCCTTTGTTATTAGTTAAAGAGACCAGAAATTGTGGGAAGGATGTTTGTGCTGGGAGTTTTCCAGCTTATAAATTACTCATTAACTTTCTGTATGAATTTTACAGATTCTTTCTGAATTTTCAGTCTTCCCCCTCTTGGTCTTTCTCAAACAGTAGTTTTGTTCCAAACAGCAGTTTGTACAAATCCTCACACTGTGCAAACCCATCTAAGATGTCTGTGGCTTTGTTGGGCAGGATTTGACTCTGACCAAATGTCTTGTACTCCTCCTGCACCGTCCCTTCACTCTGCAGTGTAGCTGTGGGCTGGCAGAGCAGAGGGAGAGCTTGGCAGCTGTGCAGCTCAGACCTGAAGGATGAATTTCCTGAGTTCCTGTCAGTTGTGGCAGTCTGGAGCTAAAAGTCTTTGTGCTTCTCTTGGAGAGCTGACTTGCAAAAATGCAAGCTGGGAACCTGGGATCTAGTATGCTAACAAGGTTATTTTTTGTGGGATTTTGTGGACTTGTTGTTTTGGTTGGTTGTTTTTTGTTTTCCCATGAAGAAGAACATTTAAAGATTTTTTTTTTTAATGACTAAGCAAGCATTTGTTTCTTAGTGTTTTTCACCTGTGTGCAGAACTGTATTCCTCTGTCTCGTTAAGATAGTGTTAGACCTAAAGTAATTTTTGACCGAGGAGTGTCTAAACTCTTGGATTTTCTTTGCCTTGCATGTAAATGAGAGAGGACATTAAACTACTTTCATCCTTAAGGCAGTTTAAACTCTTACTTTAAGCTCTTTATGCATCTGTCTGGTCACATCACCAAGTCAAACATCCCCAAAGCCACACACCCTGTTCTGCACTAAGTGCCTGCCACTCTGGGACAACAGAGCAGATTTTCTGCTGCTTTGCCGAGTAGCAGAGTGCCAAGGAGAGATGCTGCTTCAGCTTTCTGAAGGTACAGAGGCATTTTCTGCAGCAGAGAGATCTGACCTAGAAGTAACATGGAAACAATATTCAAATATCAGTCACTACTTACTACCCTTCTATTGGAGAAGGTGCATTTCCTCTGCAGTCTACAACACAAAATAGATTGTTGGGGGAGAAGTGTGATTTCTTCTTTTTCATAGAAACTACCTTTCTCCTCCAGAGAGTCTTTAAAATGACATATCCTTGCACGGTATATTTAATGACTTCCAGTAAATCTTTGGTCTTAAACACTGAACAGTTTTATTTCTTTGCTGCCATTGAGGCCACAGAGCAGTGACGTGGGAAGTTTGGTTTTAGTACATACAGCAGCATTTCATAATCCTAATTAATCCTTTTCTGCTTGTTTTAGTTAACAATATATTATTTATTCCACTAAATAATCTAGTTGGCTGTATTCTAACCAGATGCAAAAGTAATAGGTATTCTTAATTGCCTGGTAGTCTGGTGGGGAGAGGGGGAGGTGTTTGGTTCTGCCACGTTTTATCATGCAGAGATCCCCAGAGCCTTCAGTTGCGCCACTAATGGCATTTTCCAGTGTTAGCTCCCCCAAAATACATTTTTCTAAGCTCAGAACAGTTGGTTTGGGGTTCACTGTGGAACACATGTGAAGGAGGGCCCTTGTAGAGAAGTACTTAGAGTCCATCTTTCGAGCCTTTTTGGCTTTGTTTGAAGCCAATGCCACCCGACACTGCTCTGATGATTTGGACCCGGGTTCACATCAAAGAGGGGCATTGTGACAATCTGTTTGTGGTGTCAAGCCTTAGAATTTAGGGACAATGCCTGATCCTGGATTGGGGTAGGAGTTGAAATTGTTTTGGTTTTTGAATTTGAACGTAGGCAAAGAACATAGGCATAAGAACAACTGAATTTATCTTTGGAAAATAAAATTTACAGGAGAGTCAGTTGTTTCATGTACATAGCATTGCTCTTAACCTGAGTAAATTCTGATCCAGAAGTGTTGATAGTGTGTGTTTTGCCCATGGTGTCCTGGTCCTGCCTTTGCACAGGGAAAGCTTGACCTCCATGCTAGAGGGATTGTGCTGCTTCTGGACTCAGGCTGCCTCTGGGGTCAGTTTGGTGGCATTTTCTGTTTAATGCTCATCATGTGGCAGCAGGCCTGAGCTAAAAAAACTGATGAATCTGATTTGTCTGTGCACAAAGTCAGTCTGCAACCTGAATACATCATTTACTAACAACTGAGCAATGACAATTTCAATTCTACCTGGTGACTGTTTTATAAATAGTTGCATGAAATGTGTGCTGTCATTTAAAATTAATGTGATGCTGGCGAGGAGCATAAGGGGGTCAAGTCTGTGGATTCTGAAAGAAAACTAGAGTTCAGAGATTCTGGCATGGACTGGGGAGTTGTCATTAATTACAATTTTCTGGGATTTGGGGTTTTTAATTACACTACAGTATACTAAAATATACTAAATTATGACTTCAAAACACAGGTGGAAGTGTTTCATAGTAGGAGGGACATTACAGGTGAGGATGTCTACTCTTTTGAGGCAGGGTATGCTTTTCTTTTTTGCTGTTTATTCATAGCATTCACTGCAGAAGAAATTTGAGGTAATATGATATCTGTGCTCCCACTTGCTCATCTTAATACAGCAAAGAGAACTTTCAAGTGTTGGTGTCCCTTTTCATCTTTGTTTTCGCTTGTTCATATTTTCACTTTATGTTCTATTTATCTGTAGCTATGCTGTCAAGGTTTCTAGAATATAACCTGTGTGATAGTCTCATAGTTATGGAGCTATTTTTAAGTGTAAACAGAGGATCTGGATCAAGTCAAAATAAGCTGACAGCAATTGCTGTATGAGCCAGAGGGTGGGGCATGTCTGAATCATGTGAGGCAGTGCAGCAGAGTTGTGCTTCGCCAAAATGGTCTGTCACTGTGAGCCAGCATTTCCCTGTCAAGTTGTACTAGTGTATTATTGCAATTTTAAAACAAACAAACAAACCCTAAACTTGTACCTTGAGTGGTGCTGACAGATTCTGATCTACCAGATGGCTGATGTGCATGCTGATTAGGCAGGGGCTTTTGAGGTTTTTTCCTAGTTTTTTTTGTGGTTGGGTTTTTTGTTTTCTGAGTGTATTATTGCTTAGTCCTGTCTCTGCTGCATGTTTGTAAACATTGAGTGCAGATATAAAAATGTTAAAAATGGTGAGGAGTTTGTTTGCAAAACCAAATCCCTTTTGTATCAATAATCACATGAGAAGAAAAAATGGAAGTTTGTGTGTTTATCCATGCCAGTTCTTATTTTAATCATCAATATTTGAAATGCTTTTTTTTTCCTCCTCATTCTTTAAAACAACTTGCTTACATTGCTTGTTTTTTATTAACTCTGTTATAGTTTCTGACATGTTGTGTCTTACTCTTCTAGAAGGAGTTCTGGAAAGTCTACAAAAACGGACTCCAGGGAGAAAGTAACGCAGGACATAGCTGGTATTCATTTTACCTTGCATTTCCATTAATCATTGGCCTTTTTGTTATCCTCATTGTGGTGTTTGTCATCTGGAGATGCCTGTTTAAAAAGAAACTGCGTAGGCAGTCGGTGTACGTGCACAGGGGAGCCCCCGCAGCGCTGGGCCATGGCGCCGATGGCAGAGGGCCCCTCCCGCCGCCTCTCAGCCTTGTTCATTCCCCACAGGAGGAAATGTTTGAAGTCAGTGGGCTCTCTCCAGGAGGTCTGAGCTACTCGGATGCACGGTCAGACTCAATATCCACGAGGCTCTCAAACTGTGATCCTCCTCCTTCCTACGAGGAAGCCACTGGGGAAATCAGTGTGAGAAGAAGCGAAACTGAGCAACATTTAGATCCACCCCCACAGTACGAAGACATTGTGAATTCCAGTTCGGCCAGTGCCATTGCACTAACACCCATTGTCACCAGTACTAAGTAAAACAAGAATGCCGTGGGCCTTTTAAAAATCATAAATCATTTTGTAGCACTTTATCTTGGCTTATTATGCATTTCTGTAATTTAATGGACTTGTATACAATGAATTTCACCTTTTTTAGGTTCACTCGTTCTTTAGGTTTGGGATTTTTTTTCCCCTATCAAATGTCTTAAAAGATAAGGAACCTGTATTGAGAGTGTAGTGCAGATACAGATGTGGTGCTCTGTCATACTTCTCAAAAGTACCTCTGCTTTGAAGGATGTCACTTGTTTTATTCCAAACACTGTCCACATTCCCCACAAGATTTGTGGGATCCCCCTCCCCTTTCTTACTGCAGACTGTCAGAATTCCCTGCAATAGGGAATCCTTAAGCAACTATTTTAATAGTTATTTACACAAGAGGAGACTGATTTTGCAGTATTGCCTCTTGTCTGCTTGGTTCCTTTTTCTCACTTGGATTTTTGTTACATGCTGCACCCTCTGCTGGCCCTCGGGAGGCTGGGAGCCTTTGTGTTCAAACCAGGATCTCGTGTAGAGAATGCTGGTGTCAGAGCAATAATTCCAGAGTCCTAGCAGCAGAGGTGTATTCTAAAGCTTTTGCTATTACAGCTCAAAATTCTGTAAATGCTTAGAAGCTGACAATTCAAGACACTAATTGGTGAATTTAATGGTGTAAGTTTTTGCCTGTGTTCTACCTTTCTGTTTTCCTATCTGGTTTTACTTTGTATTCTAGACGTGAGAAGTGTACTTCTGTTAACTTCAGAACTTCAAAGTTCATGCAACAGTAATAGTGAAGTACTCAAGAGTGGATAAAATCCTGATCATGGACTTCCTACTGTGATTTTCACTGGGACCAGGATGTAATCTATAAGCACATACACCCAAAGGCATTACTTGCCTTTTTAAAGGGGGAGGAAAGGAAAGAAATTCAGTGTCTGTGACTTCCTTTTTTTCCCCAACTATGAAAACCTTCCCCAAGGTTTTGCCAGCTATAAAGCCCTTCCTCAAATTCTGATACTCCCTTGCCTACTGACACATACCTTTGTGTGCACCTTGTGCTGGTGCCTGTGGAAATTCTTTGCAGGAATTCTAGGAACATGCAGGCATAACCCCAAGCATTAGTGTGGAGTGACTTTTTGAGGCTGAAGAGATGGATGCAAGCTACATACAGACTTGTACAGAACTTCATCCACTTGGTTTAGGTGGTACAAATTCCAGTGTGGTGATTCTTCTTTCACAGGTTGATTTAAAAGTTAATTGCTCAGTTTAATTTCTTAATTATTTAAGTATTAAGTTTCAGTTTTCTTTATTCCCACACCAAGTAGCGAGGCATTGGCTTAGTACTGTTCTGTGTTCTACTAATCAATCAACACCAATTGAAAAGTGTTGAGCCCTGAAGGACTAAATTATGTTATGTTGGCTTTCTTGCAGCAGAAACCCAAATTGTCTTGTTTCAAACACCCCAAATGAAATGCCAGTGCCATCTGTTTGAAATTGCTCTTAATGTCCTTCTCATGGATGCTCACCCAACTGTTCCCAGAGGGTTTTTATGGAAGGAGACTGGAAGGAAATGGATGGTTATGGATGGGTGTGTAAGTGTGCACTTTGATAAGAGTATGATCTGACTTGTGTTGACAGGTGGAGTCAGGAGTTCTCATTTTTGGCAGAGTAGGTCGCCTTTGTTGCCTGCTGGGGATCTTCAGCTGCAAAGGCAAGTTGTATTAGAGATGAACTCCTAGCCAAACTCCTGACTCCACTGTCAGAATGGAACTTGTATTTATATTCATTATATATAATAGATATATTAGGATAAGCAGATAAGTACAGTATGTTTTGGACACTTGTGATAAAAATTGCCTGGGTTTTGTTTATGGACTCTCAGACCTTTTCTTTTGGAGTGGTTTTAGCTCTTGTGAATCCTGAATTGACACTTGTGGAAGTTGAAGCTCCTTTCATAGTGAGCAAAAGTTAATAAATAAATACACTGCTTTAAGCAGATTCAGCAGAACAAAGTGCCTCATCCCAGCATGCAGGAACCACCACCTCAGAAAGAGCTGGTACTTCAGTGTCTGTGCCATATTGGCACCTCCTGTGCCTGCCAGCACAGACAGTAGTTTTAGCAGTAAGTTCCTTGTCAGGATATAGGACTTTCCTGTAGGAAATGGATGGGGATCACCCATGTCACATTAGGTTGTTAAGCAGCTGTCATCCTCCCCTGGACATGGCCAGTCTGCTTTAGTCTGGCTTTTCCCTTTTTTCTGTGTATTCTTTACTCTGTATTCCACTACCACTTTTAATGGGTTTGTTTCTGGCTCCTAAGTTGAGTATGTTACTTTATCCTGTTACTGTATCCTGGAGATACTTTTATGTGCAATCCAAAATGGATGCTTGCCATTCCAAAAAACGTTGCAACCAAAAACTTAAAGTGATCTGTGAGTTGAATTAATTGGACAATGCCTTTTCCATGAGTACATGGGTATGAAAGCCATTGTGGGCTATAAATTTATGTCTTGGTGAATAAATTTAATATTTAAACAAAACCTGTGTGGGATAGTTGTGCAAATGCATTTCCTCTAAAACATGAACAGTTTTCTCCATGTTGGAATAGTGTCAACTGGCAAATTGTTTGTTCTGTTGTGTGGAATGTGGGAAAATAGCTTAGTCTTGTGGTTGGCTTTTCTAACCTGTTTGAAAAATAAAATTTTATTTGTACTGGGGTTTTTTACAGCTTTTTTTTTCTTGTTTTTTTACCTATCCTGTAATTGCATTGTCATGCAATAAATATAAATTTATAGTTGTACTTCTCTAAGGTTTTGAAACTCTGAATGCAGTGCTGTCTTGACTGATGACATGAATAATCAGGATGCTGCCTTTCCCGCTTCTGAATGTAACATTGAAATTTATCTTGTATAAGAATTGAAATGATTTAGCTACTAAAACTAAAGTAAAGGTGGCGCTGTTTTAAGAAATTATGAAAATTGATGATTTGCTTAGATAGTAACATTAGTGAAGGTTGTTCTCTCTTCACTGGATGTAAATAACCTCTGATTACAGTATTGTATATTTTAAAGGGGTTTGGTTTACATTAAATTATCCTATTTAAACATTTTTGCCTATGTTTATAGAAAATTTTTTGTAACATTTGTTTTTCAATATGCTAAATAAAAATTTTTAAGATGCCTCTAATGTTTCAAAATACCAATTTTACACAAGTACAGTGAGTATTAACTTTGTGTATTTAAGTGGTCTTTTAATTTCCATTGTTCCATGGACTTAAGCAGTTTCATGAATTAAGTGTTTCGATGATATAAAATACAAATATAATTTAGTTTGCGGTTGGGCAAGTCTATTGTCTTAAAATTCAGGCTCAACTTTTATCAGAGTTGTGAATTTGTATGATTTCCTGTTTAAAAAAAGAAAAAAAAAGCCATTTAACCCTGAGGTGAGCTCCTTTGCTTAGAGTCTGGTGTTAATAACACCAAGGTTGTGGGTTCAGTCCCTGTAGGGGCTGTTCACTTGAGGATTGGACTTTTCCAGCTCAGAATATTCTGTGATTTGTTGTAGCCATAGCTAAATAAGTCACAGGCTGAAGGAAAGGAAACTAGCAAAAAATGTTGAAGTTGGAGCACTTAATTTCAAAGTTCCCTTCAGCCACTTGAAAGTGATTACAAAATTTCATGTCAGCTCTAGGAATTAACAGAGAACAAAACCAAGCCCAGCCTTGTGCAGTGATCCCTGCTGGAAACTGAAGGTCTCCATTGCAGACAGCACAAAGTGGGTGTCATCCCTTCCCACTCTGGTAATCAGGATAAAGTGTCCCTGGGACTGTTGCCCAGGGCAGCTCTGGGGGAGAGGCTGGAGAAGCGCAGAGCGAGGTTTGTGTCCCAGAGCTGTGAACTCAGGTGCGGTTTTGTGCTGCTCATGACAGAAGGGCAGAGAAGGCACTCGAAGCAGCCAAGGGCAGTGGCTGTCCGGGCTGCCAGTGCACGGTGTGGCCCCGTGCTGCCCTGGGAAGCTTGCACTGCTGCATCCCAGGCCAGCACACCTGAGCAGGGCGCTGTCCTAGCTTAGGGGGCACGGCTGTGCTCAAATGTTTGTGTCCTGCCACGCATCCAGCAGCAGGGCTGACGTGTGCCCGTGGTTCAGCTGCTCCTGCAGGCCTGGCTTCCAGCTGTGGGCACGGGGATACGGTGCTGAACTGCTGTCATGAATCTCAGTGTCTGTAAAAACCAGATCATTGCACAGGTTACCAGTGATGAATGTTCATTATTTATTGTTTCTCGTGCCCAGAGCACTGTGCTGTGCTGCTCTAAATCACACTGATAGATCTCTTTTTATTTTCTGCATAATATGAGCTTTGTAAATGTCTCCTAGTGCCACTCGCTGATTTTTAAAAAGGAGGAAAGCCGTGCTCAGCTGACATCTGTACTTTTTCATTGCTTGCTGCACACACATTTGATTGATTTGCTATAGGGTAATTGAACTTTGAATTTTGCCAGAAAGTTGAAGTACACTTTTCTTCTGCAGGGGTATCTCGGTAATTGTATTTTTCATTTGGCAGTGAGTTATTGAATGCTAAGTAACAAGTCAGTGCAAGAAAGGTCTTACTTATGCTCTCTTGACCATAGCGAGATATAGATATCTGCAGCCCATATATTATACAGCATATTATACAGGACTTGCTTGCTGTTTAGGTCTCTGCAAATGTTTGCTGTAATATTAGACCTGGGTCTCTTTGCCTGTCCTCTCTCTGTGTACTCTACAATAAAGACACACTGACTACTGTGCTGTTTTCCCCTTTAGAAACAAAGCCCAAGAATCACAATGACAATTTTCAGTGTGCCCTGCTGTTTCCTTCTCCACTTGGAAGCTTTGTACATAACTGTGTGGCTCCCAGGGTTAGCTGAGGAGCTTAAAGCAAGAAGGAAACGAGTATTTTAAAAATTCATTTTGATGCTGCCAGCAGTGAAATCTCTGCATAAGGAATAATCTGTACCAGACTGTCTCCCTGGCCTTTCCTGTGGCGTGGGATGTGTTTTCCCACACAACAGACCCTCAATTCCATGGGTCAGAGGCTCCCAGTTTGATTTTTCAGTATTTTCTCACTTAGCTCTTGCCGCTGGCAGTGGCGCGGCAGCCGCTCGTGGCTGTGCACAGGAACTCGAGTTGTTTGGTGACACACAGCTGTACACAGGTGGCTCTGGGACCCAGCCTCCCCTGCTTTCCTCCCCTGACCTTGCTCACACCCAGGCAGGCAGCATTTCAGTGCTGGACAAAGAGCTGAGGGGATGGATGCAGCATTTGGGAGCAGAGGCAGGTGTCAGCCTGCTGTGACACACGGTGAGGCACAGTCTCTTACCACCTGTGGCCTTTTCACTCCCAGTTTCACTGCAGCCACCTCGTGTGGGTTGTTTCAAAGGCAGTGTTTCTTGCCAGGACTTCCTGTGAAAAATGGTCCTGTCAGAGAAAAGCAAGGGCGATGGGACCAGCTCAAACATTTTCCCCAGCTAGTACCCCAAACTCTCTTAGCACAAGTAATTTATTGCCATTTACTATTAGAATGACTATTTTTATTTTTTTCCTTATGCTTTTGTTGTGTCTGCTTTTCTGTTCATTATAGTATTCTAACCATAGGTTTTTCCTTACACATGGATGAAGGTAAAGTATACACATAACCATGAAAAGCTACATGTTTCTCTTTTTTTTCATTTTTCTGTTTCTGGGTGAGTTGGGTTTTTCCTCTTAGCTTGCTGGTTTTTTGCATTTTGGTTAATAAAAGTGCTGAATAATGATATCTCCTTTTTCTGCTCCCCCTAAAATCTTTCACGTGCTCCTTTAGCAAAGTGCACAACAGCTGATGTTTTTATTGGGCAGATTCTCTAGAAGAAATGTAGCTTTGAAAATAATTTCTAATGTTATTTTCTCAATCATTTTTTTCAGCCTTATGAAGTGTTACTTGTAGCTTCATTTTCCTTCTCTTGCCTGATTGTGCTTCCACCCTCATTACCTCCCAGCTCTTCCACACAGGCAGTGTGGCTCCATGAAAACACTGCCAATCTCCTCCACTGGCAGGAATGTTTAAAGGAGGTTTCTGCTCTGCACAGTGCTTTCAGATTTCTGCATTTACTGTTCTGCATAACCCAGCATTGACTCCCTGAAAGTTGTTCACAAAAATCCTGATGCCAGTGCCAAGCTGCCAGCAAACCCCCAGCCCCTAAGGCTGGCTCTCAGCCTGACCTTCACCCGCAGCCCTGGAGCAAGGATTTGAACTTGTGTTGCCTCCATTGCAGGGCATTAGGCAGCTTTGAATATTAGACGAAGCTTGCAGTCTTTATCTTTCTCAAGCTTCAAAATCCTTTGAAATTCTCTATACTATATGCAGATCTCTGGGTATAGTGAATTTAAACTACTTAACGTAGACTTAATTTACTTACTAACTTCTTATGGATTGTTGGAAAGCAGACCATAATATTTCTGTTATGGGATATCATAGGGTGTGGGTTTGAGCTGCTCTCTTGATTTTTTTTTTGTATACTGATGACGCCAACCTTGGTGTTACCCTCTATGGATCACAAACTTCATCTGGAACCTGAGAAATTTTCACCGGTGTAGGTTTTGTTGCTTGTTTTTGTCAAAACTGGCATGGTCCCATAAGCAATTTTAGCTTCACTGAAATACTCTTCAGTATAGATGTGTTTATTTAAAAATTCCTGATTTTTTAAATCAGGAATCAGCAGCAGTTCATGGTTTTATGATTGACTACGGTGATGTCTCCTAGCAACATGACTGACAAAAGGTCCTCTCACCTTGCTCATTTGTTCAGAGATTTCCAGATTGCTGAGTTTATCTTGATGAAGCTAAGTCATCTCTCTTCACCAGCACTCTCTGCCCCCATTTTGTGCCCATTTTGTTTTGAAAAGGGTTCTCCAAAGTCACACTAAAGGTGTAAGGCCTTTTCCCAGAGTCCTGTTTTGGCCTGTACAAAATCCCCCCAGCAGCTGGGTAGGGCTACCCCACATCCCCAGAGCATTGCCTTGGCCTGCCCTTTCCCAGCAGCTCTAGTGTGCCAGGGCTTGCAGAGGTTGGAGGCCACTTTGTTGGCTGACACAGGATTTCAGAGCCAGGTGCAGCCTGTGGACCTCTCATCTGGCACCTCTGTGCTGGTGTCAATGACAAATGAGTGGCTTGCTCATAGTCAACATCATTTCAATAATCCTTTCTTTTGAAGAGATTGCTGTTGGTAGTGAACAAATCTTCCACGAGATGTCACAGGTGAGATTCTGCAAGAGGCTACCCTGCAGTCCCCCACCTCCTCATGGCATTGCCTCTGCTTCCCCAGAGCCTCCTCAGGCTGGGAGGACACCGTGTGTCCTCACCACAGCTGCTGCGTGGCCTGAGGCTGGTGAGCACTCAGCTGTGGTGGGGGCATTGCTGGTGGGAAGGGCAGAGACGGTGGGTGGGAAGGGCAGAGCCGCTGGGTGGGAGGTGGCAGAGATGCTGGGTGGGAAGGG